>VMDO01029777.1:9608-22292 GCA_007922755.1 Pedetes capensis | reverse complement strand
TAAAAGTTTGTGAAGAAAAACTGTGGGTTACTATGAGATTGAGCAAGAGGGAGGATAATTTATACTGGATAGTGAAGAAATTTCCCTTGTGGCAATGAGATTCTTTTGAAGACATAAGTTGATTGATATATGAAGAGTCTGTCTTGGCAACAATGGAAGGAGTCTCATTCCACATAGAAATAATGCAGAGACCCAGAGGGAATGACTGGCACCGGCTGTGCCAGGGGAAGTGTAACTTAAATTGAAGTTAGAGAGCTAAATTGAAAACAGAGATTAGAATTTTCCTGGATTCAAAAGGGCCCCTTAAAAGACTTTTAAGCAAGGAAATGATATGTTTAATAGAAGTGAGATGATCAACTAAAGTCACACAAAAAAGAATGCAGCAAATTAGGTTGAGTAAATAGAGTCAGGGTTGAAGAAAAATGCAGAATATCATTAATATAATGCTTAGTTGAGACCTCTTTGAGGAAGAAGGGAGCCCATGATGACTTTTAAGGGAAAACAAAGTTACATCATTGGTCTGTTCTAATGGCAGGGATGAGTGAGAAGTAGCAGGTAGAAGGTGGGTAGAGTTAGCCAAGAAAAATTTCAAAGAAATAAGATCTACTTAAATGCAAATGCATCATGAAGTCTTATTTTTCAGGGCATTTCCCAGGTAGTGCTGATCAGAGTAGTTGGATAATCTAAACTTGATTTTTAAGGAGGTTGTTGTTGTTGTTAGGTGCCATCGAGTCCATATCTGACCCATATCTGAGTCCCGTTTCGGGATTGCCTTGAGAGTGGATTGCTAGGCCCTTCTCCCATTTTGGGGGTACTGGGAGTTGAACTCGGGACCTCAGAGACTGTAGCGCAGCGCTCTACCAACTGAGCTTAATCCCAGCCTTTAAGGAGGTGGTTTTTAGGAATTTAGGTGTGAGAAGATGGCTGGACCTATGACTCCAAGATCCTAACTTACAGGTAATTGGTTGGACCAACAGTGACTAGCAGGCTCTGATTTCACTGCTTTCACCACAGATGGCCTTCTCCAGCACTTTGTTCAGAGAAACTGGATTTCTTTGTCTTAATGGACATTAGGTGGATGTCACTGTCTTTCAGAAATGAGATGTGTTTAGTTTGAACCACAAGGAAAAGCTTAGATTCTAAAATAATCTAGACTTCAGTGCCAGCCTCATCTCAGCCCTGTCACAATGCCAATTAATTTAAGCAAAACCCTATATGATATACAACTCAGTAACATTAGGCCAATGGTAGGGTTTAGAAAATGCAGTTATATTTATACTAGCATCTGCTCTCCTACTCATGCAATGCCAGGATACCTAGTTGGTATGTGAAAGTGCTGTGGGTAAGATGGGTGTGTGCAGCAGAAGAAAGGAAGGGAGGAAGGGGAGATAATCCAATGTAGTCAATTCACTAGTTGACATACTCTGCTTTCTATACATTTGGAGCCAGAAATTGCACTCTTCACTTGTATGATGGATTGTTATTTTCTGCATGTGGGATTTAACTTTCTCCTTCTTGTCCCATCATCTTTGCAAATCTGCCTGCCTCATAGCAGGGTTCTGAGGGTTAATCATTTATTTAGTGTGTAGAAAAGTACTTTGGGCATCTCAGAAGAAATACCTTACATAGAAAATAAATAATACAACAATAACAAGCTAGTGAATTGTAGTTCATGTACATCTCTCATCTCAAGTCCTGTGTGGATCCTATCAGCTCTTCAGCCATGGATAAGCAAGTTGAATTACTGGAGTAAAATATACACATTATTCCTGGCTCACAAAATCAGCCCAACAGATAACAAGAGAAGAAGTATCTGAAAAGGGGAAAATAAACATAAATGCAGGACAATCTAGAGAATGGATCCTCAAACTTTTATAATTAATGAAGACCTTCTGAGGACTTCACAGAGATTGTACAGGATATTGTAGGATCTATTTCTTCTTTACGACTTCTGCCCCCATCCCTACTTTACTTTTGAATATGCACTGACAATCTGATGAATGTCTCCTAAAAGATAAAATGTAATCTCTTCCCTCCTCCAATGGATTTGTAAAAAAAAAAATCAATATGTAACCACCATATATAGATTTATAAGCAAAATGGGAACATGTAGCCTATGTGGGCCAATTAGCTAAGGAGCTAATTGTTCCCTTCCTTATCACATAGTTGTGAACATTGCTCCTGTTAGTTTTTATAGATGAGCAGGGAGCACTGCTCTATAAGCCAATCATCATACAAAATAGGTAAATCACCCATGGAAACTAATCAGATCTGAAATAAGTACAGGTAGGGGCTTGGGAAGCACCAGATTCTTCACAGGAGAGCCTGTGATTTGTTAGATCAACTCATAGGGTAGGGAAACCGATGCACACCCGGAGTCACTTGTCACCACTCTTCTGGTGGAGACGTCTCTATTAAACTGCAAGCAGTCAGAGGAGGTCATTCACATTCAACAAGGTGGCCTCCTTCTTAACTCTATCTGACTCTATCCCACTGGGCAAGTGGCTATTTGATAGAAGAAGGATGGAGAGAAGGAAGGAAAGTAACTTTTGGAAAGGAGGCAACTTAAGAAAGTGAATAGCAATGGAGCTCTTTCCAGTTTCACTTGATATAATTAGATCCTCACCTATTTATATATATATTTTAAATGAGTCTAATCCAAAGGCACCAGGAAATAATTAGGCCTTGGCCAGACAGGGGAGAGGTTACCCTTTTTGAGATGGAGAGGGAAGTATGAAGACCACAAAGGCAATACTGTTAGGGCTTGAAACTGTGTCTGGGATTTGTGTTGCCCCTTCCCAACAACCTGGCAAGGAGAGGGGACAACTTCATTCTGGATGCCCCCCTTTCACCCCTCCACTTCATTTGTATTGTGCATTTCTAAATCTTTCTTAGCTTTATCCATACATCTGAACACCACCTCTCCAGCCTCCTATTCTGCAGAGAAAGCATGGAGGCCAGCAGCCAGGGGAGGGAGGGGCGACCCATCTCCTGAACTCCTGGAACCTGAAGCTTTGGTGTTCCAATAAGTGAGCCAGCTGCCACCACAGCCTAGATGTCTGGCGAACAGCCAGGCTGCCCAGAGCCAGGATCCTGGTGAAATGAGGGCCTAGACTGCAGCACAGAGCAGCTCTGCATCAGGGCTTCAAAGCCACGTGGAGCTGGGGAAGGGAGTTCTTTAGAGAAGAGTGTGCTGGAGTGAAAATTCTTGTCTTCCTGCAGCAGAGGACAGATCAGCTGGAGGGAAGGGCCCAGACCAGGCTTTTTCAGCCAGGCCTCTGATTTCAGGGTAGGGATGTGTGTGGAAAGAAGTGAACCTTGTTTCCTAGAGTGCCTGGGAAGGTGGTGTTCCATGTCCCCTGGCACTAGGAAGAGGGGAGCATCAACCCAGGCCCTCTTGTCTACTAAAGACTGACTGCCTCTACCTCATTCTGTTCAGTAGTGGGGAGACTGTTCACCTTTTTGGAATCCCCAAAGAGAAGCAACACTGGATGTATAACAATCTGATCTGGGACTTGTCTCTCATGACAGCAGGGTTTGCCTAGCCCATTTCTTTGGGGCTAGAGTGTGCCGTACAAGAGGCTTTGCCCAGGCCTAGAACTTTCGCTGGCCTCCGTCATCACCTCCTACTTTTCTCAAGCTTCCTCCTCTCCACATACCCCACCCACCCACCCACAAAATCATTGGATCTGATTCCTTCCCACAACACAAAATTATTGATCCAGCTCTCTCCTCTCAGATGGGGAAGAAGGCAGTTCCCCTTTCAATAGATTAAGTAAATGTATATTTGGGGTGGGGAAGGGGGAATATAACATTTGTCAGTTGGAAAAATCAATAATCCAAATATTAGCAGGCCTCATATCCTCTTAATAGCCTCATGTTCAATACTCCTTACTGCAGAAATACTTTCATTTCCTCTAGTGAGAAATCTCCATGTGTAAGGAATATAGATCCCATGCCTGAGGCAAAGACTACATGATTCTATAGTCTAAATAGTTTGTAGTTGTACAAAATAAACTATTTAATTCCCAATGTTAAAAATATTGGTTTTTAATCGTGCTGCTAACCTTTTACCATTAAATATAGTTGCTTATTTATTCATTTCATCATTTAAAGCAATATATTGGTGGATAGGCAATTATACCACTTCAGTACAATGTAATATTCAGCTTTTTCACACATGTGGATTCCAATATCATGTAAGTAGTAGAGTCTTCAGGCAAATTAGATTAACACTTCATTACCTTTGAACCCCAGGTCTAATTTAGTGAGGGAGTATGTAAGATTGGGCCACACAAACTTTAGGGTAATTCTAACAGTATTGATCATCAATTTGCTTTCATTTTCTGTCCAAGGTTTGGGCCACTAGCAGAGAATGAATAGTGTTTGGACCAGTAGCAGAGAACGAATAAATGAATGAATACCTGAATCCCACGTATTTGCATGACATTTTAGAATTATCAAAGTGCTTTCATAGAACCCTTACTGGTATATAGAACATCAAAGGAAAACAATTATCAGCCTGCCCATTTTATAGCTGAGGAAATTGGGGTCCAGAGATGAAAAGCTTGGTGAACCAAACAAAAGACATATGTTTCCCAAATTATTCTGAGCATCATTTGATATCTTTCCTTCTTCTCTTTCTTTTTCTCTTTCTTTCTTTCTTTCTTCCTTTCTTTCTTTCTTTCTTTCTTTCTTTTTTGTCAATAATGGGAACCATTTGGAATAAAATTTTTGTCATTACTGGAAAAAAATGGTTTACATCTCTGATCTATTTAGATCCTAATCTTGACTCATCTCCTGCTCTGGTTCTGCCCTCTACCTGGTCTCTCTTCTCTCTAAGTAACATGATTCTCATCAATTAGGACTTCAGTTGCTGACACTGGTTCCTCAGTGAGACCTCAACATTCTGCCCACAAATTTGAAAGTAAGTTTAGAGAGCAATGGTAAACAGTAGATTTTTCTACCAGAACTAATAGGTATTCCAGGGCAATTCATTCCGTATTTTTGCACAGTGTATGTCGTTCATAAATAATGTCAGAAGTGGGGCTTCGCTCCTTTAGTAAGGTGGTCATTTAATGTAAGTAAATCCACATTAAATATTGAAGATCAGAAAAAAGCAGGCTTTTCAAAGAGGTCACATTTAAGTGAAGAAAAAAAACAATGTGTGGAGAGAAGGCCAGCCCGGTGCTGGATGGCACAGAGTTAATGGCTCATAGAGAGCACATACATGTTTTTTAAAGATGTTTTATTGCTTACAAAAGGAAGTAGTCTTGAGAGACTGGATACATAAACTGGCTCCAGCCAGCTGCGGCTGTCGGACTAGGAAGGATCCTGTTCAATTAGTGTTGTAAAATAAAATACTTCGTAAAGGAAATAAACACAACGCGAGCTAAGATTCATGCTTTCAAATATACACAAGGTTTGAATTTTTAATTAGGGCTGCTAATTACAGTCATCAGAAAGCAGAACAGAATAGATTTTACCTTACATTTAGCAGACAAGACTTCAACCCCAGTGTATTTTTCAATTTCATTAATATTTTATGAAAATGGCCCTTGCAGCTTCAGCCTATTCCAGTCTCCCACAAAACTGCCCCACATTATGGATGCCAATGCCTTTAAGCCATGTACATTAGTGTGATGACAAAATGCAAAACAGCATCTTGTCAACCATTGCATCAATTGATTCTATTAGATAGTGTAAAAACAGTTGGGTGTGAGTTATAATCTCAGTGACACTAATGATGAAGTAAGACACTGGCTGAGAACAGCCATTAGCTATAAGCCAGAAATTAATGATTCTAATATTTTTGAACAAATTAACCTTAATGAACTGGTCTTGCAAATACTGTATTATCTACAGATAAGTCAGGTAGTGGAACAATATTGTTACATGTACATGTGGTAAACACATATAAATATGAGTGTTAAAGAAACACAAAATCGATGCATAGGTATTTCGTATGTTTGCACATCTGTCATGCCTGCTTTTACCTCAAATCCAATATAGCTACAAGTCTTATCTTGATGGTGATGTAATTGGTAGTGATTTAATATTTGATAAAATTGTCTGTAACATAGTAGAAGTGTAAATAAAACATTTCCCAAAAGTTAGAGTGTAACCTTCAGAAAATAAAACTTGCAATTTTAATATTCAGAGGACTTTCTTAGAAATGAATCTTTTTGTAAAATAATTACTTTTTTTCCATCATCATGAAGAATAGCACCATTCTTCCATAATTGTTCATTAATTTTGTTAGGTTTGGAGTTTTCTAAGTAGAAATTTTATAAAAGGAGTCATGCCTATGGTACTCCTTGGAATTCAGCCTCTGTAACGACTTTGGAAAAGTTTATTACAGTGATTCCAAACTTTACTGAGATAGCTTTGAAAGGTAAAATAAAGACAGCAATTATGTTAACAGTCTTTGCACAAAAGCAAAATACTGTACAATAGGGGTTTTTTGTATTCCCTGTAATTTCTAGTATGCCACAGTTAATGGAATTCCATTACCTGTAATAAATTTGACAGACGACTCAAATGGAATATGCCACCTTGAAACAGTTCTCTGCCAGATTCAATTGTAGCTCAAAAAAATATAAGGATATTTTACCAGTGGTTTGGCTCAGTTCATTTTTTGTGTGTTTCCTCCACACAATACTACATGAGTTTTCTCACTTAATCCCAAATTCTCCTCTCATGTAACCCTACTTTTCATCACAAAGGACCTCCACTTTTTTACTTTAATATTTAGTACCCACTCCAATCTGTGGTCCCAAACCCTGGAAACCCATTCAGAAATACTGCACAAAACCCAAATGGCTAATTTAAAGAAAAGGAAACAACAGTAAGGCACTTGCCAAGAACAGTTTGTTGGCTTAACTTTGACTTGCTTTCCTGGGAAGGAAGAAAACAGAATTTTCAATGTGAACTGTCAGCCCTCGTTATGACAGCAGCTCACTAGTGAGGGATCTGGAGCCTCCTTCCACTGGCAAGGAGGAGCAGAGAAACCTTCCAAACAGAATTCTTTCAAGCTTCCTGTACAACTGCACTTAAATAATTTACTTTTTATTTTTTTCCCCGACTATTCTTTTTAAAGTTGGCTGACATGTGCATTGACAAGCATGCTTTACTGCAAAAGATGCTGTGTGTGTATTTGGAAATGGAAAAAAAAATCACAAAAATTCCTCCAACTCTGAGAAGAAGAGAAGTACTATATTTATTTGGGTGGAAATACAGTTAGCCTGCACTCTGTCTCAGCCACTGAGACTAAATATAAATTAATATAAGTAAAATAGCTGCTTCTGTGAGGAAGGTGGTTTACTCTTTAAAACCTAAACCAGTGGCCATGTACCTAAATTAGCAAATTCTAACTGACTATAAAGCTTTTTGGAAGAATGGTGTGGTAGTCCACCCTTGGAACAATATCAAAACAATCAGCCACTGAAAACCCTATGTGGGTCACTATGACCCAGATATGACTTGATGGCACCTGTCAACAACATAGAGCTTTTGAGCTGGGGTTTAAGCTCAGTTGGTAGAGTGCTTGCTCCACATGCTCTGAGTCCCTGGGTTCAATCCCTAGCACCATAAAAATGGGAGAAGGACCTGGAAGCCCACTCCTGAAACAATAAGCCATCAATGAATAGCAAAGAAGCACTGATAATAGTTTCGGGCATGGCATAGTGTCTGGTAGTGTTTCATTCTGTTCTACATAGGGTCACTGTGAGTTGGACCCGACTCAAAAGCATATACTAACAATAATGTAGAGCTTTTAGATATAGGCAGCAAGACCTTAAATCTTTTCATTGGAACATAACACATTACGTTATTGAGTCTGTGAAAACATAATTTTAAAATTCATCCTTTTTAAGTTCTGACAGTTACCAGATAATGTAGTAGATGAGTAAAATGATGTGGAAATAATGACTTAAGTGTAGCTACTCATTTTCTAGATATGTGACTTCACACTTCAATATTTATGATGATGCTTAGTGACTAAAATGGAAGGTGGAATGAACATAGGGCCATTTAGGTCATTCATATATATTTAGATTATAAGTGGAATGATTGACCTATGCTAGGTCATTCACTAACTTTACACTAATACACAGAAGACTTTTTCCTACTTATTCCACTTTAAAATGATCTAAATCAACTTCTTAACTGATAGGAACAATTTATGAATGGTTAAAGTGTTGAATCATAATAAAATATTCTTTCAATAAATAATTATTTCTTCCACTCTAGTATTATGTTTTTATGTGATTCCTTTTTAAATGTTTCATGCAATTCAACCTTTAGTATGCAATTTCATATTATATGGAACATAATTTAAAAGATAACATATTATTGAAGATGTTTTTAAATTTGTCCTTTATATTCTCTTTCTCCTCTATAAATCATTTCATGGTTACTAAGGGGAAAAAATACCTGACAAGGATATTGCTTGGCCATAGGTGTTTTACACTGTCCACTTCTATCTCCAAGGTCTCCCCCATTAGATGGGCTTACACCACTTTATTTACCAGACCTGAAGTCACATTCAGACCAAAGCAACAAGTTGCATGATATCTCTAAAATAAATTTCTCTAGAATGTACATTCAACTTTCAATGGAAAATATATCTAGAATTAGGTTATAGTAAATAATAAGCCTAGGCAAGCTCAATTTTTCCTAAAGGCCTATAAAGCATTTTTTTTTTTTTTTTTTTTTGGTGGTACTGAGGGTTGGACCCAAGGCTTTGCGCCTGCATGCTCTGCAAATGCTGGACCACTGAGCTGTGCCCCCAGCCCATTTTTTACTTTTTTGAGACAGGGTCTCTCTAAATTACACTGACTGCCTCTGGTCTCAAATTTGTGATCCTCCTGCCTCCACCTCCCGAGCTGCTGGGATTACAGGCATGTGCCACCACGCCTGGCGCTCTATAAAGCATTTTGTATTTGTAGCAACTGATCTTAAAACTTGCAGTCTGTAAATATTTTGGGGTGCCAGGCACAGTGGCACACGCCTGTAATCTCAGCGGCTGGAGAGGTGGAGGCAGGAGGATCTCAAGTTCAAGACCTGAGGCAGTCTGCCTAATTTAGTGAGACCTTGTCTCAAAAAGTAAAAAAAAAAAAAAAAGGTCTGGGATGCTGTTCAATGGTCCAGCAATTGCAAAGCATGCAAGCGCAAGGCATGGGGTCCAACCCCCAGTACTGCAAAAAAAAAAAAAAAAAAAAAAAAAAAAAAAAAAAAAAAAAAAAAAAAAAAAAAAAAAAAAAAAAAAAGAAAGAAAGAAAGAAAGAGAAAAGAAAAAAATTGGGGTTTAGGTGCAAATGTTGGTGGAAAAATTTGTGATTATCTGATAATTCAAATAACAGGTATTCTAAAGTTGAGATGATTCAGAATTTGACATATGCTGGTCTGCAGCATCTTATACACCTGGCAAACATACACTTTAAAACAAACAAACTTCACTAGTTTATAATCTCTATCTATGCAATAAAATCAAAGTGATTACAAAGTGATTATTTATTACATGTGTTACTTTAACATTTATTCGTTCACTCCTTCATTTACTCTTTCTTTCATTTATTCCTACCACATGCATGAAGCAATCATCCACAGCTCTGCTATCCTATAGCCACACAATCTCTTGAACACTGAAACTGTGACCAATTTAAATTGAAACTTGCTATAACTGAAAAATAAATACCATATTTCCAAATAATGCAAAATTTCAAATTCATTACACATTGAGATGAAAATTTTTTGATTTATGATGTTAAATAAAATATATTATTGAAATTAATTTTCCCTGCTTCATTTTTATATGTTAGACAATTTAATTTACACATATGGGACTCACATTATTCTCTATTGGGCAGTGCTAACCTACAGGGTAGGAAACTGTGATAATCTCTGGGAAGTCTAAGATGAAAATGACAGTGGTCTAGCCTTTGAGGAGCTTAGTTTAGTGCTAACATAAAAGTTCGAAGTAAAAATTCCAACTATTATTATTTCCCAGTGGCTTGACATCCAATGCTAAATGTGTTTTTGTATTCTTCTTCCTGTTGAGTTGATATTCATAACATGTAAAAGTCATTTAATACTTGCAGTGTTCTACAAACTCCCAGTTTTTGTCAGATTTCTCAACACTAGGTCTGGATTACTTGGATGCCAAGACAAACTGACCTGTCAAGTTAACCTTGTACTTCAGGAAGTCTTAGTCACATGCAGAATCTCAGCCCTACAGAAAGGTGGAGCTTGCTACCAAACCATCTAGCCAGGCATTCCAAGCTGGTTTCCCAGCAATGGCTGCAATTCCTTGCAACATCCATCCATATATTGCTTAGGGTCATTGACAAGGTCGTCCAGGGATAGGGATACACTTACTTGTCAGGACTAGAGTTTTTCTCTAGAGTTATGACTTTGGCCTCATTTGCCATTATTGATCTGACTCAAATTGCAAAGAGTGAAGAATACACTCCTTGGGAAAGACACATCAGATGAAGTGCTCTTGCACCATGAAAGCACCAGTACCTCACTTGTATCCTATCAGGGCGCATGGCATTGCTAAACCACAGGAATTATTTTCTGGAACCACGAACGGTAATTTAGTTTACAAGAAAAAAATGGATCTATTTCTACCATGGCCAAATGCTGTCCTTGACCCTACAACAAAATATTCTAATGAGGATAAGCAGCTTTGTTTTTCGTATTTTCCTCAGACTAGTTTTTATTAAAGTCAATTAGTTCATTGTATCTATGTGAAAATTTCAAAGAGCAGTAAAAGAAATTTTTGACATCCTAGCAGTAGCACTTTCCCTGTGACAGTTCCAAAATGTTTTGCCTGTGGGGAAAAAAGGTGGAGTTAGTGACTTAGCAGTCATTAAGTCAAGTGCAGCCTTGTTAGGATAGACAAATCCACTTGCGAAGTGTTTTACCCTCTGGTCTAGGTTCCCTTGCTTACAGCCTGACTGGGTAATGGTGGGGACTGACTGACAAGTGTGACAAAGGCCACAGGGCCATCTCTTTGTGATGAGAATTGATGGCTCTGTAAATACAGTCCTTCCTCTTCAGTACCTTTAAACACCCCCTGGTCAGCCTAAGCATCTCAGATTTGCTTCTATTCTTATTTATGTCCCCTTCACAACTGATTCAGGGCCCACAAAGACAACACTGGTGACTGCAAACACTTTCATTGTTCAGACGGTCAACTAAAATATTTATTTTCTGTAAACATTTGATTAAGAATGCTAATATTCTATTTCACTAAAATGTATACTCGGGTCTATGGCGTCACAGCAGATAGTCAAATGACTCATGTTCCTTGTCCCTTTACATACCATCAACCTAATATGCTTTGCTTTTCACAGATATAATCATTAAGAATCATTGTTATTAACTATAAGGACAAAATAGTATTAAGCCCACAGTTGACTCTTCCTTAGTTCATGCAATAATATGCTACTTACTTTGAGTCATTTTTTAGTGAACTCAATCTCCTTGAAGGAATTTTATCCCAATGGTTTATAGAATGGGATTTCATTGCTCACATTCAAATGTTTAAAAATTAAAATATACTACCTTCATTTTTATATATTGTTTCCCTGTAATAAAAAATGATTGAGACAAGTGTAGCATAGTATTAACTTGAACCTTAGTTAAAACATGCAAAAGCTCTTTCAAGTAGCTTTTATATTCTAGTGGGAGTAACATTTATATGACAATTATTTTAGCAAAACTGACCACCTAGGAATTCTACAGTTTCCTTCAGTCAAATGAAGACCAATCTTACATTAAAACTACTTTGATCAATTTGAAAAGTAAAAGTAAAACATTTTTATGTTTGCATAAAATAATAGATTATATGAAAGCAATATTTGATTGCATTTTAGGAATATTTTACCATTTAAGTAAACCTGCATTTGTATATAAGAATGCTTTAACAATAGGCAAAACATGAAGACAGCAAAGTTAGACTGAAGATTATCATGTAAAACACCTGATTATTTAGGTGGTTAAAAGAAGCAAAATTCTAATAACTTAATTATAACTATATTAAAACTTAATTATAAAATAGGTTAAATAGTCAATTACATGAATCCACAAGCACTCAATATTGTAGTTAACACTGGGTGCATTAAGGATGAATCGCTAATATTTTCTACTGTTAATACATGGTTAATTAATGATTAAACAGTGTTTTACTGTTCACTCATTAATGATTTATTACAGTTACTTAAACAGTTTCTCAGATCTGAGTGCCTTAAACAGACATCTTAAGATTGCTTTCTAGGTTACTTTTTTCCTGCTGTATTGGTTACTGTATTTTGCATTGTATTACTCTGATATTCTTTCAACTATAAATATCAAATATCTTGATTATCTGGTCAGCAAGAGCTAATCCATTGACTTAAATAAATTTTCCTACTTTGAGTTGAATATGAGGAAAAGCATAGATCTTTCTGTGTTAGTTCAGCTCTGCTTTTTCTCCCATGGGTTGTTGTTGTTGTTGTTAGGTGCCGTCGAGTCGGTATCCGACTCATAGCGACCCTCTGTACAACAGGGGAAACACTATTGTCAGTGCTTCTCTGCTGTTCATAGGGTTTTCAATGGCAGATTGATTTTTGGGAGGGGGTTGCCAGGTCCTTCTCCCAAGCCTACAGCTTCTGGTGTTCCCAGGTGGTCTCCCATCCA
>VMDO01029776.1:0-22187 GCA_007922755.1 Pedetes capensis | reverse complement strand
CCGGGTACTCTGAGTCTTCAGAAATCTCCAGCACTGGGCACTGGGCACTGGGGCACCCGGTTCTCCATCAACATCTGGGGACTCTGAGTCTTGCAGAAAGCTCCAGCGCTGGGCACTGGGCACTGGGGCACCTGGTTTTCCATCAACCTCCGGGGACTCTGAGTCTGCAGAAAACTCCAGCACTGGGCACTGGGCACTGCGGCACCCGGTTCTCCATTAACATCCGGGGACTCTTCCTAAGTTTTGCAGAAGCCTCCAGCAGGGCAGCTCTCCACAGAGTGGGCTGAAGCACAGGGAGGGGCGGGACCCACATCCTTCAGCCTCAGTGGCTGAGGGTCCTCTGCTGGGACAGGTGTGGAAGGATCTGAGCGAAGTGGTCCCCTCTTGGGGTTTTCATGGCTTTTTGGGAGGTTGCGCACATCCAGATGCTCTATGGGACAGAGGGCAGAGTGTCCACCCCGTGGCGTGGTGATTGTAACACTCATGGCTCGTCTACAAGTCTAACCCCGAGTACTGGGACAGTGTAATTACGAGGGCAGTGGCCCAGGACAGCAGCGGACACCATGGAGGAAACCCAGGGACACCCAGCTCCACCAAGCTGTCCTGGAGCTTTGCCATTCGGTGTCAAGACAGGCTTGGCCTTGGATGACACCTGAGCCTGCATAGCAGAGGTGGGGACACT
The DNA here is from genome assembly GCA_007922755.1 of Pedetes capensis. Lineage (NCBI taxonomy): Eukaryota > Metazoa > Chordata > Mammalia > Rodentia > Pedetidae > Pedetes > Pedetes capensis. The sequence goes on along the minus strand of VMDO01029776.1, from coordinate 21,505 downwards.
GAGGCACAGTGCAGTTCCGAAACCTGCCAAGACCTGGCGGAGTCAGTTGCTGAGCTCTAAGAAATGGAGCTCTGCGCCTGGTCCCTGCTCTCGATCTCATGGTCCCTGGAACACAGGTGGGGCCTTTGTCACCACGGTAGGTGCAGCGTGACCGTCCGGGCCCTTGGCTCAGAGAGAAACCAGTACAGTGGACAGAAGCCATTGATGTCCCGCCCCGCCCCCCTTTTCATTAAAGACAGGAGTCATGACAGTGGCACGTGGGTGTGGCTGAGCCCGAGATATCTCTTCCCAAGCAGAAAGCAGGCTATTGTGATCAAAGCTACATTTCGGCCATCATTGCTCTCCTGTGTGGCTGATCAAGATGAATGTCCCCCAAAATCACAGCCACATGTCTACCTGAATCTCTGATGTCAAAGTCTGGAAGGGCCTTGGAAATTCTGATGTTGAATCCACAAGGGAGCCAAGGAGCAGCGGTCTATGGTCTGCAGACAGTAGCAATTCAAGAGAGACAGGTGAGCGACAGAGAGACGCTCTGCTCCAACAGATTTTCAGCGTGTCCCATGCATGTGCTGGCTCCCCTCTCCTCCTCACAACTCCTTCTGTGCCGGCCTTGCTGGGAAAATGCCTGCTTGGGCTGCAGATCCAGCAGAGGAGAGGGACAGGGTGGGATTGGGTGGCCCCGTGCTGCTCACCCATTCTCCAGAGCAGAGGCCTCCCTGGGCAGTGCGGTCCCCTCCCCATCCCCGGAGTGCAGGTCCCCCCAGCTGTGGCCCATCCTGAGCCACAGCACAGCGCCACAGGACCCTGGTGCTGGCTCTGCTGGGCTGGTTCAGGCCTCTTCCACACACCACAGGAGTCAACATACATCCACAGTGAGTGCTGGCAACGCATTTTTTTCCTCTCACTTTCTTTATTCATTTCTGTATCTTTGCAGAGGAGAGGCAAGGCTCTAAGGGGACAGCAATCATGTTGCCACTGAGATTCTAATGGCAACAGAAAGACAACCTCAACATCTAAGGGCTGGTGCCTATTTATTTCTGGCCTAGCGAAAGACCTCAGCGGTTTGACCCACATCGCGGAAGCTTTTGTGTGTGTCAATGAAAGGTATTATTGACAGTAAATTCTATTTATATCTAACCAGAACAGCTTTGGTTACAACAGGTTTGCAGCATTGCCATGGGATTCCACGTGGGAAAGAGACTGACTGAACTTGGCCAAGACCACGAAGATCAGAGCAGCAGACGCTGACTTCTCCCGCTTAGTCTTGTGCTTTTATCTGCCCATTCATCTGCACCTGTGTGGGTTGCTTGTGCCTGCCATCTTTTAGGCACTGTATTAAATACTGAGCCTCGACTGTGGGGAAAGTAGGCAGTGCCCCTCCACCACTCAGCTCATTGTCCACTGGATCTTGGAATTGGTTCTCCGCAACTGAGAGCCTTGTGTGATGCACTAGGTGTAGGAGTCACACACACACACACACGCACACACACGCACGCACATGCACACACACACGCACACACACACACACGCGCACACACATGCGCGCGCACACACGCACACGCACACGCACACGCATGCACACACACGCACACACACGCACACACATGCACACACACGCACACACGCACACATGCACACACACGCACACACGCACACATGCACACGCACGCACACACGCACACACACGCGCACACGCACACACACGCACACACACAGGCACACACATATGCACACACGCACACACGCACACACATGCACACATGCACACACGCGCGCACACACACGCACACACACGCACACACATACACACACGCACGCACACACACGCACACACGCGCGCGCACACACACACACACATGCTCTCGCTCGGAGCACCAATGAGGAAACAGCTTTCCTGCTCTCTCCCGGACCTTCAGTGAGGAAAAAACACTCTCCCGTCACTCGACCATCAACAAGGAAAGAACCCGCTCTCTGTCTGATCACTGATGAAACAAGAACTCTCTCCTCATGACCACAGAGACCACCAACACAGCTGTTTGCCCCTGGAAGGCAAAAGCGCCTGAGGCTTTTCCTTGCTCCCATCTCTGCTGGTGTCCGAAGGGCCACAGGAGTCCGTGCCACACACCCGAGGGTCCCAAGTGAATTGTGTTTAGTATCTGTGTGCGTGGTGTCGCCACCCATCCAAACATCCGGGCCGGACCGGGAGGTGCGCGCCCCACATAGAGATGTGTGTGTGTGTGTATATGTATACATGTGTGTATGTAGATAGATAGATAGATAGATAGATTGTTGTTGTTGTTGTTATTAGGTGCCGTGGAGTCGGTATCTGACTCATAGCGACCCTGCATACAACAGGGGAAACACTATTGTCAGTGCTTCTCTGCTGTTCATAGGGTTTTCAATGGCAGATTGATTTTGGAGAGTGGATTGCCGGGTCTGTCTCCCAAGCTTACAGCACCTGGTGTTCCCAGGCAGTCTCCCATCCAAGGACTAACCAGGCCCGACCCTGCTTAGCCTCCGAGATCTGACGGGATCGGATGCCACAGGGCTATGGCTGCAGGCCAGATAGATAGACAGGATTTATTACATTAGCTTACACAATGGAGTAGGTAGTTCTGCAGCCCACCTGCTGAAAGACTGGTAGGCACTCAGTGCAAGAGCTGGAAACTTGAAGAATCTCTGAGGCCGAGGTCTTGTAAGACCTTGGGAATTCTGATGTTGAATCCACAAGGAGCTGCGGTCTGTTGTCTGCAGACAGTAACAACTCGAGAGAGACAGGAGAGCGACAGAGAGACGCTGTCCTCCAGCAGATTTTCAGCCTGTCCCACACATGCACTGGCTCCCTTCTCCTCCTCACAGCTTCTTCTGGAGCTCCGCCCACAGGACCACACCAGATCACCCTCAGGGTGGGACTTCCCTGCAGTTACTGCAGGACCTGTCAGTCCTCTCTGGAGACGCCCCCCTGGACAAGTACACAGATGGGCTTCACTAACCCGAGGAACCTCTTAATCTAGTCAAGTTGACAGTGAAGCCTAACCATCCTGCTAGGGCACCTGAGTTGGAGGCGGTGGAAGGGACCATGACAGCTGATGAGCCTTCAAATCCCCATGCTGGCTCCTCTATAAATGATCATAAATGTTCTTTGTTTGTATTCTTGGCACAAAGTTGGACTGTGGAAGACATTTGGTTCTGACAATGTTTCTTGGTTTAATGTCGGCAACTGCTTGGTTCCCTGGAGGTGGGTTGCCCAAGCTAGGCTTCAACTTCTGCGCAGTCCAGGCGGATCAGAAGATCTCAGCATTTCTGAGACTGGGGCTGGAACAGAGTGGGAAGCGTGCTGGTCCTCAAAGGACTGGCCAAAGATCACAGGGTAGACAGCGGGCTCAGAGCAGGAGCCAGACCAGTGGGGAAGATTCGTTGTCTGTGGGGCATTGCCCTGCCGCTGGACTCGCTCTGGCTGTAAGCGGGAACCAGCCACCAAAGACCCACCTGTCTGGTGAGGGGGAACTGAGTGCCTGGGAGCCGTGTCACCCGGAAAGGAGGCTTATGCCCACGGCTACTCTGCCAGTCCCTGGGACAGCTCAGAGGCTTAAGCCCACAGAGGCTCCTTGCTTCTTTCTTCCAGTGAAGATGCCAACTCCAAGTGCTCAGCTCAACACAGCTCTTTACTGCTTTGTCTGCCCCTGTCGGTGGAATGGACCCTGACTGCTCCATTTGCCACCCTTATATCCTCTTCAGGAGCTAGCCAGGGACTAATCAGAGGCTGCCATTCCATATGGGTCTTGGCCAATTGGGGGAGATATGCAAATTTGGGTTTGCAAAAGGACCAATGAGGGGTGGTTCCTGAATGGTCCAATCAGGAGCCATTTGGTGGTTTGGAAACAGCCAATCAGGTGTCAGGGGGTCTGAGGAAAGGGATTGGATGCCAGTGCCATCTTTGGAAGCTCGCCGCCCAGGGGTTCCCAGATGTAGGGCAAAGGTTATTGCCTGGGGAACAAACCTTAGACCTCCAAGTGGGCCTAGATAGGCCCCGAGGCAAACTGCCTCTCTAGGCAGTGCCCTGCATGTATCTACTGTAGAAAGGAAGCTGGAAGGACAAAAATCTGAGACATGCTCCAGTCTCAGAAAGTCAGGCGGCACCACACCCCTGAAAGTGTTCCAGGGGACAGAGGGGCAGAGCTCAAGGCATAAGCCTTAGTTGGGGGCTTCTCTGGACACAGCATGGAGCTGCCTGTGGATGCCAGGATGCAGGAAATCTTGGGCACCAGGAAGCCTGCTGGGCAAGGGGCAGAGTGACAGTGCTGCTTGTGAAATCCAAGCTTGGTTTCAGTCCAAGCAGGAGGCCAGGCTGAAGATCAGCCAAATGTGCTCTGCTCTGGTTCTCTGACTAAGGCAGCCATTGTGGCCCCCATCTGGGGAACCACCCTATTCCCCATGGAGGTCAGCAGCACCTTTATCTCTGGCCACCAGTGAGGGTCACGCTACACAGGGGCTGCACACAGCCCAAAGTCATGATCCCAATCCTGTGGCCTTGGAATGACCTTCTCCTCTGGCAGATGTTTTAGGTAGACCAAAGCAGCAACTGAGTATTATTAAAAGAAATCAAGTTTGGAAGTGAGGTAAATCTGTGCTCAAGTTCTGGCTGAGAGCCTTGGCCGCTCTGTGGCCTTGGAGAGCCGACCACAGTTTCTACACAGCTCTGTCTTTATGCATGGCTGTGGGGTGGCCTGGCCCCTCACAGGACGGGTGTGGAATCCAGAGGTTGGTGCGTAGAGAGCTCCCCACAGCCATTGAAATGATTGCTCATAGGCGAGGGTGGCCTCAGAGGCATTTTCTTCATTCTTTTGACCCCACTGCCATAGCTCTTGAAATCCTCAAAGAAACGTATGTGGCAGAGATGGGGAGGGAGGGGAGCCTGCCTTGGAATGATATGGAAAACATGAAAGGGCATTGTACCTCTCTCTGCCTGGCTCAGGATCTCGGATCAGAGATTCCCGCTCTGCCCACAGTTTCATTCTCCAGAGACATCATTACCAGGGACGCCATCATTTGTTAGCTTCAGCTCTGTGCTGTTTACACATAACGACTTTGTTGGTTATACCCCTCTCGTCCCGGGAAGCAGCTTTTGTTTTGTTAGGCAGAGCAACAAAATCATATGATGAAATAATCATCGTGATAATTAACCCTTGTTATCAAGAGAGCTAAGAACGCACATTGAAGGGCTGCATATTAATAGCAATGATAGTTAGAAGTGGGAAAAATGGCTTTCATTGCTGCAGTGGGGCCTGAGGACTGGATTGGGCCTCTAATCGATGCTCTGCTGGGCTGGAGTCCTCCTGGTGGGCGGTGTGCAAACGTTAATTAGGTGGTAGCCCAGCTGACTCCAGCTCCAGCGAGCTCACCCTTTATCCTGAATCGCTGCTATCCTTCTCCACTTTCTTCCTGGTAGACACTATTACGTTTGTGATCACTCAAATAGATTTGCTTCAGGCATTAAATTTTTAGTAAACAGACCCAAATTAACAGCGTTTATGACATTTCACTCCCAGGATCAAATCAAAAGCACTCGCTTCATATATAAATACCTCTTCTTCCCTGCCTCTAATGAACCGGTATTTTTGTTGTTGTTGAAAGCAAAATTAGACATATGCCTCCCTGCCTCCTCCACCTCCCAGGTTGGGTGCACTCTGTCCCTCCAATCAGGAGAGTGTGATTACCGCTAGAAAGCGAAGTGGGAGCCTGTTAATTGTCCATAATTCAGGGAAACAAGGCCTAGATCTGGAATCTCCCTCCACAGAGCTCCTTCCTCATCTGTGATAATGAGCCGGACACTAATGGGCACCTCAGCCTGTCCTGATGCCGCAGACAGCCAGAACTGACTTGCTGGGGAAGATGGTCTTTTATTTTTGGTGCTGTGCAGCGGATGAAGGAACTCGAGCGTCAATGAGTGACCTTGCTGGTGGCATCGTTGCATTCAGTGCTGATGCAGATGACTTCACGGTCCAAGGACAAAGGGCCAGCGGAGGGACGTGGGCAGCTGTGAGCCACATCTGCTTCCCTCCCTGAAGCCTACTGTGAAGACGAGATACACATGGTCAGGTCTGGGAAAAGCGACTGTCCATCAGCATGGAGCCCAGCTTTTGGACCCTGTGAATTTTGAAGAGTCCCAGATTGTGGGGCATGCGCCTCCCGGTCCGGCCTGGAGGTTCAGACAGGCAGCACCACCATGCACACAGATATTAAACACAATTCACTTGGGACCCTCGGGTGAGGGGCACAGACTCCTGTGGCCCTCGGGACCCCAGAGGAGAAGGGAGAAAGGAAAAGCCTTGGGTGCTTTTGCCTTCCAGGGGCAAACACCTGTGTTGGTGGTCTTGGTGGTCAGGAGGAGAGAGTTCTTGCTTTGTCAGTGATCAGAGGGAGAGTGGTTCTTTCCTTGTGGATGGTCGCAGCTGGAGAGTGTTCTTGACTCACCAAAGGCCCAGATGAGAGAGGAGGAAAGCTGTTTCCTCATCGGTGGTCCGGGTGAGAACAAGAAAAAGGGTTGAGCTGTTTCCTTGCCGATGGGCAAGAGAAAGGTGAAAAAGGTCTTGCTTAGCTGATGGTCTGGGCAGAAAGGGTCAAGCTGCCACAGCGCATCTCCTTATATAGCTCACCCATGGAATGGCCTGAGCCAATCAGCTTTCAGCCCAATTGTCCAATCAGGAAGGGTTTTGTACAAACGTGCAACCAAGTTACTTTCATTTTCCCTAGATTTCTAATTTACAAACCAGATATTCAAAAGCTGTTTTTCCAGTTTGGGGTTTTTTGCCAATTTCCTCCCAATTTTTCTCTACACAGATGACAGGTTGGAATCGCAGGCTTCCCTAGAAGGTGAGGATGTGTAGATTTTCATTTCTGACCCCACACACTCCTCAGGTCCTCCGAGATGGGCAGGTGGCTATCCAAGGGTGCAGATTGCATGACGATCAGGAAAGGGCTTCTGGTTACATTTTGCAAACCTAGCAGCCAGTGGATTTAGGCCCAGTGACAGCTAGTGGATTTATGAATGAAGGGAGCACCTGGATGGAGAGAGGGCTGGTGGCAGGGGAAGGATGGCGCCCACCAAGGGGCATCATCAGGCCAATCTCCACAGGGAGCTGGAGGTCAACGGGGAGACCCTGGGGGCCAGCATGGAGCACACACATCACCAGGTGGGGCAAAGGAACACTGAAGGAATTGTTCAGAAGCTAAGATCATAAAGAAATGGAGACTAGAGCATTATACAAACAAGCAGGGAGGAGATCTGCCCAGGGCGGTGCATAGCCTCCTGATGAGCCCCACAGAGAGAGACTATCACGTGGCTTGACATTGTCTGTCCCCCAGAGTGTCTGGCACTGCTGGCTTGGTCGATGGGGTGGCAGTGCTGAGGTGGTGGAAACTTCAGAGATGGGGCTGAGGAGAGAAGAAGGTTATCAGATCATGGGGCCCCACCCTACTGGATGGACTGATGGTGTTGCACAGGAGTGGGTAAGACCCCTTGAGAATGAGTTATTATGAAGGGTCTGGTACCTCCCCTAAATCCCTCTTGCTCACGTGCTCCCACCATTGTGACACCGTCATGGGGCCCTCCCAAAAGCTGAGCCAATCCTGGAGCCATGTTCTTAGGCCTCCAGAACTGTGAGCCAAATAAACATCTTTTCTGTTTAAATTAACCAGCTTCAGGTATTTTGTTATAGTAACAGAAAGAGGGCTAAGATAAGAATGAAATTACTAAATAAATAATTCAAGAAAATTTCCCAGTACTGATGGCCATAAGCCTCCAAACTGAGTTTTCTTTTGACCCCACTTTTCTCACTAGCGACCACCTCATTATTTTGTTCTCCTTTTCAAGAAAGATCACTATGTTGCCTGTCTCCAATTCTCTCTTAAACTGACTTCAGTATTTAGTCACCAATGACTTTCATGTTGTTAAACCAGCATTCAGTCTTGGCGTCATTTGACTAGATCTTACAGCAACTCCTTGGTACGCTATTTTTGTGGCTTTCTGACATCTTCCCCTCTTGTTCTGGTTTCTCCTTACCAGCTAACTGATGGCTCTTTCACAATCTTCTTTTCTGGCCTGTCACCTTGAGCTTGTAACTCTGTTATACCTCGATTACAGGTGACCTTCCTGTGCCCACACTCAATGTCTTCACACAGTTCACCCATTGCTGAGTCTGAAGATCATCCATCTTTTGAGGGCTCTTTAAGTGTGTCCCTAGATTGGATCACTCTTTCTAATCCTAGAGAAACATATCTACCCGTACATTCTCCATGCCTGTCATCTCAAACTCAAAAATACACAATGGAACTCCTCACCGCACTGCCAGCATTCCATTTCACCTCCAACCTTCCCCACTCTAGCGGTAGCAGTCTCTTCCTTTCAGCTGCTCAAGCCAACAATTCTGCAATCTTCTTTAATTCTTTTCCTCTCTGCATCCAATATAACAGGAAATCCCACAGGCTCTGCCTCCGGGATACATTCAGAATTTAACTCTTTCTCTTCTCTATGCTGTAGCTTCATTGAGAACCTCCCCATGCCCATCTCTCCTCTGCATTACAGCAACCTCCCTGTGGGTCTTCCTGTGTCTCTTCTTGCCAATCCACCCATGGATCTGCTAAAATCCCTGCATGGGTCCCTCTTTGACTTAGACCAAAGCATTCCCACCAGGAGCCTCCAAAGCCCACGTGGCCTGGCCCCTGGCACCTTTCTGTGCACATCCTACTTCCCCCCCTGCTCTCACTCTACTGCCACCCTGATTTGCCTTGTTCTTCTCATGCATGCCAGAAACATTCTCCACTCCCCTCCTGCTGTGAACTAAGGTGTGCCCCCAACTCATATGTGAAGGCTCAGTTCTCTTGACATCATTAGGAGCTGAGGCCATTGGAAATAAGCTAGTGGGGCCTCATGGTGGGAGTAGAGCCCTTGTAGGGACAGACAGAGCACCCTCCTCCTAGCCCCACCATGGGAGAACAAAGTGAGATAGTGGCTGCCTACAAGCCAGGGTGTGGGCCTTCACCAGAAACGGACCCGGTTAGTGCCTTGATGTTGGATTTATAGCCTGTAGGCACTGTGAGAAATACAAACTTGTTACTTAAGCCACTCAGTCGATAGTATGTGGTTATGGCAGCACATTGCCTTTTCATGGTTCTCATTTCTCTCTCCCTCTCCATCACCACGTCTCTCTCACTCACTCCCCAATTCTTGGCTTTCTTCACCTCCTCACCTCATCATATTTCACTGCACCCCCATTGCTGTCTTTGTTATTCCCTATTATTATCACCTTTTAGCATACAAGTTCATTTACTTATATGTTACATGTATTGTTTATATTCTTCTTGACTAGAAAGTAAGATGCTTGATAGCACTGCTCTGTTTATATTCTAGAACCTAGAAAGTGACCAGGGCATGGTAGAACTTAGATAAATGTGTGTTGAATAGGTTAATTGAAGGAGTCTCAGACTAATCAGTACAACCGATCAAGACCCAAAACTGTCTCATCATTTGTTCAATTTCAATGAGGCAAGTTGAACGTCATCTTTCTGTGGGAAAAGTCAGGTCTCTCTAAAGTGCAAGGAAATCTAAATGGTAGTCAATTTCTCAACAGCAACATTTCTAGGGCAAGATCTTTTTTTGCCTAGCATTTTATACCCAGCTAAGCTTTCCTTCATGCATAAGGAAAGAATAGAGGCATTTTCATACAGACAGACATAAGCCAAGTATCACCAATGCATATAACTTTTTTTTGTGTGTGTGGGGGAAATCTACACAAAATGATTCAATAAAACATATCCATAAACCAAGGTGCTCCAAGAAACAGTGACTTCATCCATGAAAGAAGCAAACAGGTTTTCCAAGATGATGGTGAGATGGCAGGCAGCAGCCCAGGGAACACCATGCTCAGACTGAATATGAGGACCAAGGGATCCAAGAGCAATGTGCCCAATAAAAAATGAAGCAGAAAATGAAAAAGTGAAACCAGTGACAACCAGTTGAGTTCCTACACTCTAAGGGAGAACTACACTTTCTGCAGAGGTGTTTTGGGATATACAAGTTATTAGGTGATGTCGAGTTGGGTCAGACTCATAGCAACCCTATGTACAGCACAAAGAAACACTCTCCAACACTGTGCCAGGCACACAATCTTTTCTATATTTAAGTCCATTGTTGCAGACACTGTGTCAATTCATCTAGTTGAGGGTCATCTTTTTTTGTTGACCTGCCACTCCCCTAAACATGATGTCCTTTTCTAGGGCTTGGTCCCTCCTGACTACATGTCCAAAATATGTAAGACACAGTCTAGCCATCCTTGCTTCCAAGGAACACTTTGCTGTGTACCTCTTCTAGGATGTATCTGTTGGTTCTTTTGGCAGTCCATGGTATATTCAATAGTTGTCTCCAGGAACATAATTCAAAAGCATCATTTCTTCTCTTGTTTCCCTTATTCAATGTCCAGCTTTAACAAGCATATGATGTAACTGAAAATACCATGGCATGAGTCAGGTGCACCTTGGTCTTCAAGGTGACGTGTTTATTTTCAACAATTTAAAGAGATCTTTTGCCACAGCTTTTCCCAGTGCAATGCATCTTTTGATTTCTTGACTGTTGCTTTCACAGGTATTGATTATGGAACCAAGTAAAGCAAAATCTTGGACAAACTCAATCTTTTCTCTGCTTATCATGAAGTTGCTTACTGACTCAGTTGTAAAGATTTTTGTTTTGCTGATGTTGAGGCATAATCCATACTGAAGGTTAGGCTCTTTGATTTTCATCAGTAAATGTTTCAAACCCTCTTCACTTTCAGCAAGCAGAGCTGTGTCATCTGCATAATACAGGTTATTAATGAGTCTTCCTTCAAACCTGATGCCACATTCTTCTTCATACAGTCTAACTTCTCATATTGTTTGCTCAGCATACAGATTAAAGAAGCATGGTGAAAGGATGCAGCTCTGATACACAGCTTTCCTGACTTTAAACCAAAAAGCGTTTCCTTGTTCTGTTTAAATGACTACTTCCTGGTCCATGTACAGATTCCTCATGAGTACAATTAAATATTCTGATATTCCCATTCCTCACAGTGTCATCCATAATTTGTTGTTATCCACATAGTTAAATATCTTTGCATAGTTAAGAAAACATACATAGACATCTTCTGGTGTTTTGTGCTTTTGGCCAATATCCATTTGACATGAGCAGTGATGTCCCTAGTTCCATGCCCTGTTCTGAATCTGGTTTGATTTTCCAGCAGTTTCAAGTCAGAGACATATTAAAAACTAAAAGATAGATTTAAATGAGACTACGATTAACTCTGAGGAAAACAAACAAAAGTTTCTCAAAGGTAGCATAATCATAGGGTATTACATATTCTGGGCATGAACACTATTTACATATTTATGATGATATAAATATTCATTATTAATCCACCATAAAATATAACTATGTTAGGAGAAGGGGCTGGGGTAGAGAAAAATGAAGAGAGAGAGAAAGAGAATTCTTAGGTAAAATTACACTTTTTTTTTATAACTTGCTTTTCTCAAGGGATTCACAATGTGGTGGAAGATATAAAGTCCACACAATGAATCATTTTCTTCCTATCTTTTCCAATGAAAGCAGTATTCCATTGGTTGTCTGGGACAGAAAAACCTGGGACTATCTTTATTACTGTGTCCACTCAATCTTTCATGTCCTTTCCCTGAATCTCTACATTTCAAATTCCTCTTTGTCCCTCACATTCAGGTTAAGCATCTTTTCTCATCTCTCATAGACAAATCATCTCTCTCTCTCTCTCTCTCTCTCTCTCTCTCTCTCTCTCTCTTTGAGGAACTTTTGTTTGTTTTCCTCAGGGTTAATCATGGTCTCATTTAAATCTATCTTTTAGCTTTTAATATGTCTATGACTTGAAACTGCCAGAAAATCAAACCAGGTTCAGAAGAGGGCCTGGAACCAGGGACATCATTGCTGATCTCTCTTTCTTTCTTTATCTATCTATCTTTCTTGCTCTCTCTCTCTCTTCCTTAAACTGTCTTTGTTTTTGCTCCATGTCACCTAGGGTCTTGCCATTTTTTAGAGATAGTTGTAATTATTTGTGGCAGTGTCTGATCTAATCCCTGGATAATAAATTCTTCCAGGTCAGTTTGAAATTGGAGAACTCATCTGCATGAAATGCCGTGGTGAGCATGTCACCCCAAACTCATGTTAGAAACTTCATCCTAGCCAGGCGCGGTGGCGCATGCCTCTAATCCCAGCAGCTCGGGAGGCGGAGGCAGGAGGATCGCAAGTTCGAGACCAGAGGCAGCCTGCGTAACTTAGCGAGACCCTGTCTCAAAAAGTAAAAAAAATGGGCTGGGGGTGCAGCTTAGTGGTCCAGCTCTTGCAGAGCATGCAAGTGCGAGGCCCTGGGTTCAACCCCCAGTACCACAAAAAAAAAAAAAAAAGAAAAAAAAGAAACTTCATCCTAAATGCGACGCTGTTGGGAGGTAGGGCCTTTGGAAGGCAGATATGCCTCGATACAGAAGTTATAAAAAGCCTTGCTGGAGGGACGTCATCCCTCTTTTGCCTTTCCATGGTTTCCCTCCTTTGTGTGCGGACTCTGCGCTCCTCTACCCTGGACGACACAACATCAGGGGACCATCTGGGAGGTGGCCCTCTCCAGACACCAAACCTGCAGCCCCTTGATCCCCCACTTCAGCCTCCACTATTGTAAGAAAATAAATTTCAGTCCTTATAAATTACTCAGCTCGTGCCATATCTGTTTTAGCAGCACAAGACACTTTCTATGTCTGATACTTGATTTGATTTGCTGTTAATTAATAGCTGAAACTCACACTGTTATTTTGTATATATTGATTTTGGCCTGTTGTTTCAGGTTTCTCTGCTTTGTATAGAGTAGGTGTGTGTATTAAATGCTAGTGAGCTTAGAAATGTTACATCATTCTCCTACATTAAATCTTTTTCATTTTGTGTGTATCTCCCTGGGGACTCGTGACGCATGGCACACTTCCTCTGTAAGTTTTCTAGAGCTGTCCCCTCTTTTTCTTGGTTCATAATTGCCTGGTGTGTCTTTTCCCTCTGTATTGGTTACCTATAGCTGCATTAAATACCCTAAATTTCTATGGCTTTAAAACAACCGCCGCTTTTTGCCTCCTGGTTTCTTTGGGTTGGGAATCGGATGTGGTGTGGCTGAGCCTGCACTCCAAGCACCAGCCATGCTGCAGCCTCATCTGCAGGCTTTGCTGAGTGATGACCTGCTTTCAACTTCACTCAGGTCATCAGCGGGACTCTGTGTCACACAGGCTGGTCCCCAGAGTCTTCAATATCACTTCCAAGAAACATGGATCTCTCTGTCTGTCTGTCTGTCTCTCTCTCTCTCTCTCTCTCTTTTTTTTTTTTTTTTTTTTTGTGGTACTGGGGGTTGAACCCAGGGCCTCACACATGCATGCTCTGCAGGTGCTGGACCACTGAGCTGCACCCCCAGCCCATTTTGTTTTCTTTTTACTTCCGAGACAGGGTCTCGCTAAATTACACAGACTGCCTCTGGTCTCAAACTTGTGATCCTCCTGCCTCTGCCTCCCAAGCCGCTGGGATTACAGGTGTGCGCCATCGCGCCCGGTGAAACATGGGTCTCTCTAGAGAAGTTTATAACATGGCATCTGCTTCGATCAGAGTGGGCAATGAAAACACAAGTGAGTGGGGAACACAGTGGTGATCTCGGAAGCAGGATCTTGCCAGCTGTGATGCGTTCTGAGTGATTCCAACCACAATGCCAGGAGCAGCCCACGGGTGGGGGGAGCCACTGGACAAGGGGATGAAGATCTTGGGGACCACCGGGGTCACCTTCAGGGTCACCCGCACCAGGCTGGCTTTCTCCTTCCTTCTTCCCTTCCCTTCTTTCTTCCTTCCTTCCTTCCTTCCTCTTTCTTCCTTCCTTCTTTCCTTTTTCTGTCTTCCTTCCTTCTTTCCTTCCTTCTTTTCTTTTCTTTCTTTCTTTCCTTCTTTCTTTTCTTTCCCTTCCTTCCTTCCTTTCCTTCTTTGTTTCCTTCCTTCCTTCCTTTCTTTCCTTCTTTCTTCCTCTCTCTCTCTCTTTTCTTTCTTCTTTCTTCTTTCTTTCTTTTCCTTCCTTCCTTCCTTCCTTCCTTCCTTTCCTTCTTTCTTTCTCTCTCTCTCTTTCTTTTCTTTCTTCCCTCTCTCTGTCTGTCTGTCTGTCTGTCTGTCTGTCTTTCTTTCTTTCTTTCTTTCTTTCTTTCTTTCTTCCTTTCTTTCTTTCTTTCCTGAGGGTTTGAACCCAGGGCCTCGTGCACACTTTGTCAGTGTTCTACCATTGAGCTTTACTCCTAGCCCCTTTTTTATTTTTCTTTTCAGACATGGTGGCATTAAGTTGCGCAGGCTGTCTCTACCTCGAACTTGTGATCCTCCTGCCTCTGCCTCCTGAGTTGCAGGGATTCCGTGGGCTCCGCGTTTCACTTTCCACTCTCCATCTCTTTGTACTTAGGAGCAGGTATAGTTGGATGCTTTTCATGTTCTTTTTTTTTTTTTTTAATTGTAAATCCAAGTTATCTTGAATTTTGTCCTTTTCCACGATTGGATGTTCCAAACCTTTCCTTTTCAGTTTTTCGCTTCCCTGTGTCTTGCGGGAGTAAGCCCTGGGGAAGCAGCAATGGTGCTCTCTTCATCTCTCCTAATTGGAATCAAGGGCAAAATATTTTTCCCTAGGTTAAACATAGCATTGCGAAGTGAAAGTCTCTGCTGATTTGCTCAATTAAGTTGCCGCATCCAGAGCAGCAGCTGCGAGCAGCAACACCCGCTCGGGCTTTAAATAACTCTTGTCCTCACACACTCTCCGGCTTCTGACCCAGGAGCGGTGAATGGGGAAATGGGAGGAGGCATCGCCTTAGTGCATGACCCTGGTCCGCGCTCCCCCGGGGAGGTGGCGGTGCTTTGTGTTCCTATTTTCCCTATAGGAGAAACAGCTCAAGACTTATTTTTAGCCCGTCTGGCCATAAGGACGCCCTCCCGGGTCTGGGGAACCATTGTGTCGGGCTGCCATCTCCAATGAGCGTCACTTCAGCTCTGCGTCTAGAAACCGGACATGCAGCCAGAGGCGGCTCCAGCTGGCCTCCTGGGCCCACAGTGAGGTCCGTTCAAGCCCAGCTCCAGGCAGCATCTGAACCCACAAACCATGCCCAGTCGGGTTGACCACTAGGGAGTTTGGGGCCTCCATGGATTAGCATACTCTCTGCACAGGACCTAGCAGCCCCAGGCAAGGGGAGGTCTCCTTCTTAGCTGTTGCTATTGTTGTTGTTAGGTGCCGTCGAGCAGAGTCCACCTCATAGCGATCCTCATAGGGTTTTCAATGGCTGACTGTTTCGGGATTGCCTTGGGAGTGGGCCATGTCCTTCTCCTGTTTTTTGTGGTGCTGGGAATCGAACTCGGGACCTCAGAGACTGCAGCACAGCACTCTACCAACTGAGCTAAATCCCAGCCCTTTCTTAGCTGTGGCCCTGGTAAATGACCACTCTCACCTCCAGGAAGGTTAGGAGGAAATGGCACAGCATGCACACATGACCACATTGCAAGTGTATACCAAAGGGACTGTACCTCCCCCAGCCGGCAGCCTGAGGTGGGGAAAAGGCTTTCATCTAAAGCCAGGTGTTTGGCCATGGATCCCCGTGACAGATACACAGCCAAGTTTCTTTCCACCAGGCCTAGACATTGCTCCTAGAATGTAGATTAAGGAGCAGGCTGCCCAGCTACTTCACTTACTGGGAACTGATGACCCAAATGGGAGAAGGATCTGGCAAGACACTCCCAGAGCAATCCCCAAACAATCAGTCACTGAAAACCCTATGGATAGCAAAGAAGCACTGACATACTGCCAGGCATGCCACAGTGTCGGGGAGCATCTCGTTCTGTTGTACATAGAGTCACTGTGAGTCAGACCCGACTCAACAGCACCTAGCAATAATAACAACGATGACCAAATAGGCACCACCAGAGCTGCCTGCAGAGCCAATGCCCAGGAACTACTCCATCCCCTCTAAATCATTATTGATGACCACGTGGGGCCCGGGGAGAATCTGGCACCATGGCGCCAGTCTTCAGAGGGCCAAGGGCTTTGTAACGCCTTGGTGAAGAAACTCGTCTCCGCCTCTCCTCAAGGGGGCTCAGGGAGAGCTTAGCACGTCACATGGGAGGGACCATTTCTTTCTTTCTTTCTTTCTTTCTTTTTTTTTTGCGGCACAGGGGTTGAAACCAGGGCCTCGCACTTCCATGCTCTGCAAGTGCTGGACCACTGAGCTGCGCCCCTAGCCCATTTTTTTACTTTTTGAGACAGGGTCTCGCTAAGTTACGCAGACTGCCTCTGGTCTCGAACTTGCGATCCTCCTGCCCCCGCCTCCCGAGCTGCTGGGATTACAGGCGTGTGCTATTGTGCCCGGCTCAGGAAGGACCATTTGTGTTACCATCTTCCTGAGCTTTCACACGGGGGACAGACCGTCCCAGTTCACCTGGTGCTGAGGAGCGTCCAGGAGGCAGGACGTTCAGTTTTGGGCCTGGGGCTGTTATGGACACACGGGCCCAGAGTGGGTACCTCACCTCGGACTCCTGACTCTAAAATCCACCAGGGAGGTGCTGCGCCCCAGCCTCCATCACCGCGGACTGCAGACAAAGTTGACGCACAGGGCTTCTTCTGGCTGCTCAAGGGAAGACCTCAAGGGCCCCATGGGGTTCCTCTGGGCTGATCCCACTGACATGCCGTCTCTGTTCGGTCAGCGTGCTCTGAATCCATCCGTCAGCCAGCCTCTCGGGTCTGTGCTCAAACAAGCAGGTCAGAGCTCGCAATCCCTTCAGTAGACAAGCTGTTTCCTCAGAAGAGCCCTTATGGTTCCTCCACTGGGCTGAGCTGGGTTTCACCCCATGACAGGCGTGGAGCAGGTGAGTCTTAGGAGCACTGGCGTTCCCTCCTGAAGTCCCCAGGCAAGGTTCTTTTCGCAGCAGAATTTTAGTTCACAGGAAGCAGAAGGAAGGAGGGTCAAGTCTTCCAGTTCCCCTGAAAATTCTCAAACAGCTGCCCACACTTCATTCTTTTCCCATCAATTCTAAATCTTAGCATCTGGGTCAAGGCCCTTACTTGTTCTTGTTGTGATCTGTCCCAGATGTGATCAGACGCCAGCCATGGTCATGATTGCCCTGGCCACGTGCTCAAGGGCAGCAGTCACTTGATTCCTCAAAGCCTGGCCATGTGCTGGGCGCGGTGGCGCACACCTATAATTCCAGCAGCTCAGGAGGTGGAGGCAGGAGGATTGAAAGTTTGAGACCAGAGGCAGTCTGTGTAACTTAGCGAGACCCTGTCTCAAAAAGTAAAAAAATGGTCTGGGGGTGCAGCTCAGTGGTCCAGCACTTGCAGAGCATGCAGGCGCGAGGCCCTGAGTTCAACCCCCAGCACTGAAAAGAAAAAAAGCCTGGCCACACTCCATCGCCCCTCCACCCACGTTGCCATCAGGAGTTCCTCACACGAGAATGATGCCTCTCGTCTCCCAGCTAGACCGACACCCACCCCACGTACTCGGCAAATATGTGCTGAAGCTGGTCCCCAGATCTCAGTTTGAGATTCCAGGTCCTGGCGCATTCAGGGCAGCAACAGTTATATCACAAAGGATCTTGGGAGAAAACAAACCCACACTGGTATTTTTGATAAAGAGATCTCCTGGAAGAGCGCAGGCAGTGTTAAAGAAGCAACAGATAGAGGCAAGGTGGGTGGCGCAGCAACCACAGGCCCCCCCACCACTGAAAGGTCATGGGAAGAGGTGGCCAAGCCAGGTCCTGGGTGAGCTGGCAGCCTTGAGGGGTGCAGCCCAGGGGGAGTGGAGCATCCAGGGAAGCGGTGCTGAAGAGTGGAGCGGGGAGGGAAGCCACCCCCACTTCTCCTTCCCTCTCTTGCTGGAGCCCAGTGTTAGCCAAACCCCATAGAAGCCAATGTGTGGGGACACAGGTCATTCAGTATATAGGACTCTGAGCAGGGGAAAGCTGGGAGGTGCAGGGGATGCGGGGTGGGAGGCGATGGTGCTCATCTCTTGTTCTCTCTCTGACTTTCCTATTCTGTCTTACCATGTAGGACCACAGTTCCGTGAACATGTGGGTGTGGTTTATTTTAGCCTGCTTAGACAGACAGTGCCTGCAGCCATTGCCTTGTTGTGTCCGATCCCATCAGATCTCAGAAGCTAAGCAGGGTCAGGCCTGGTTAGTCCTTGGATCGGAGACCACCTGGGAACACCAGGTGCTGTAGGCTTGGGAGAAGGACCCAGCAACCAACTCCCAAAAACTGATCTGCATTGAAAACCCTATGAATAGCAGGGAAGCACTGACAATAGTGTTTCGTCTGTTGTACAGAGGGTTGCTATGAGTCGGACACTGACTCCATGGCACCTAACAACAGACAGACAGTACTACCTACTAAGCCTGGTACGTCTTTTTCTAACATGATGGAAATGATCTCTTCAAGTGCGCCAACTTCTCTAGTCTCTTTTTCTTTCTTTGTGCAAAGAAAATATATGAGAGCCCCTCATTCTGAGGCCCAGGGGCCGTTTTGAGTGGTGATAAAGTGTGCTGGCACTGGCCGCTGTTAGAGCGCTTGCAGAACACGTGAGGCCCTAGGTTCCCTCCCCAGTGCCACCAGGAAAAGAAAAGCAGTGGATGTTGGAAGAAGGCTGCCGGGATTTAGATCCCGTCTCCTCCCAACGATACCAGCTGTGTGACCGTGGACAACTTAGGTACACTCACTGTCCCCTGCGGACTCACCCATACAAAGAGCATCAGGTTAGACATTGCAGGCTGTGCATGAAGATCCCACAGGTAGATCCAGGGAAAGCTCAGGAGGTCACATGGAAGCCATGCCTTCACTGTTGTCACCACCTCTGTCACTGTTTGCCTCCCCCATTTTTATTGCAGTGAGAACATATGACGTCTGCCGTTGGGCGTATTTCAGGAGGAGCACGCACAGTCCTGGCACCTGCAGGCAACTTGTTTTTGATGGTCTCTACACCCCATTCGGGCTGGGATTTAGCTCAGTTGGTAGAGCGCCGCTCTGCAGTCTCTGAGGTCCGGAGTTCGAGTCCCAGCACTGCAAATATGGGAGCAGGACGTGGCAACCCACTTCCAGGGCAATCCTGAAACAGTCAACCATTGAAAATCCTATGAGGGTCGCTATGAGCTGGACACGACTCGACGGCACTGAACAACAAAAACACCCTGTTCATCTTAGGTAACACTTTATACTTGTCCAAAGCAGCTCCCATTTCCTCCCCCTGCAGCCCAGCACCGCCCCTCCTACTGTTTGACTCTCAGGTCCCTTGTGTAAGTGGAGTCCTGCTGCCCTTGTCCTTCTGTGACGGGATCCTGTCACACAACATCATGTCCTCCCGGCTCTCCCGTCCACGCAGGTGACAGGATTCCCTTCCTTCCTCTAGCTGAGACGTACTCCATTGTTACGATCATTTCCCATGGCTCAGAGACCTCTCTCACCTCATCCTGGAAGCTGCTTTTGGGCTGCTGCTTCTAGGTTCATGTTTCTTTTTTGTTGCTGTTGTTTGTTGTTGTTGTTGTTAGGTGCCATCGAGTTGTGTCTGACTCATAGCGACCCTTATAGGGTTTTCAATGGCAGATTGTTTGGGGATAGCCTTGGGAGTGGGTTGCCATGTCCTTCTCCCATTTTTGCGGTGCTGGGAATTGAACTTGGGACCTCAGAGACTGCATCGCAGCGCTCTACCAACTGAGCTAAATCCCAGCCCGTTGTTGTTGTTCACCTATTTCTAATTTGCCTTAAACATAGACATTACCATTTTTGCTTAAAGTGTAGCTTGTTCATCAACAAAATTTCTTTATGGAAAATGCTAGGATAATTTTCTTAGTCAACTTGTACTTAGTGAATTGAACAAAGATAAACTTGAAAACACAGGTGTGTTTACAAGTAAACACACCCATGGGTACAGCAGTCCAGATCAAGCCATGGTTTATTATCAGCACCTCAAGACCCCCTGCCATCTCTGCAGTCAGGAATCTACTGAGAATAAGGAACCCCGTCCCCCTCAGGATGAGAGTAGAAGGTGGACTGCCCTGTGGCCCTTGTTGGTGGATCTCTGTGAAGCTTCCAGTTCTGGACTACAATGTTTAGAACTGCCAGCAAAGTTGTCATACAGACACACATTTTGATTCTGTCTAAGTGGAACTGGTGGATAATAGGGTAGATATCCATTTGATGATTTAAAAAAATAGCAGTTTTACAATTCTCACTAGAAATATATAAAACATACCAATATTCATATTCTCAGTAGAGATACATAAAAGATACCAATATTCATATTCTCAGTAGAAATACATAAAAGATACCAACATGCCCATCTTCAAAAATACTCCGTATTGTCAGTATTTTTAGTATTGGTCATTCTTACAGCTATGAAGTAGCTCTCATTTGGCTTTAAATTTAAATATGTATATACTTATTTTTAAGATTACATGTATATGTATCCCTGGGAGGGTTCTGCATCTATGAATTCAACCAACCACACATGGAAAGTATTTGAACCAAAAACTGGGTCTATTGCCTTTTCCTTGTCAGTATTCTCTAAACAATACAGTAAAAACTATATAGTATTTATATTGTATTAGTTACTACAAGTACCATATATTCTATTACCTAATTCACACTCTTTGAGCAGTTTTAGAGGGCTACAAAATCAGATGCAGATTAGAACTGTGTGCAGATTGGATTCGAGGTCAACCGCCAATGCGATCCGCGTGTGATTCTAACGTGCATCTGATTTTGTGGCCCTCTCAAAGTGATGAAAGGGGTGTGCATTAGGTTTAGGAATTCGCTGCAATCTGGAAATGACTTGAACTATATGGACGATGGGCGTGGGCTAAGTGTAAATACGATGTCATTTTAGTACACAAGGGACTTGAGTATCAGAGTTAGGACCCTTGGAAGCAACACCCCCAAAGATGCCAAGGAGCAACTGCACATACTTCATACACACATGTACGTGTGTGCATTCTTTGTTACATATGAGTATCTCAGGTATTTTCTCCCACTCTGTGGCTTGATTTTTTAACTGCTAATGGCGTTTTTTAATAGGAAGGTTTCATCTTGATAAAATATTTAGTGAAGTTTATTGCCTTTTATGTCTTCTCTAGGAAATCATTATCTATCCAAGATCTAGAAAATTTATTGTTATTGTTGTTGTTGTTAGGTGCCATCGAGTTGGTATCCAACTCACAGCAACCCTCTGTACAAAAGGGGAAACACTATTGTCAGTGCTTCTCTGCTGTTCATAGGGTTTTCAATGGCAGGTTGATTTTTGGGAGGGGGTTGCCAGGTCCTTCTCCCAAGCCTACAGCTTCTGGTGTTCCCAGGCGGTCTCCCATCCAGGTACTAACCAGGCCCGACCCTGCTTAGCTTCCGAGATCTGATGGGATCGGATGCCACAGGGCTAC
>VMDO01029775.1:0-22195 GCA_007922755.1 Pedetes capensis | reverse complement strand
AGGGGGGGAGGGAAGATAAGAATGAGGTCAATACAAATGGACTAAAAATCGCATGTAATTGTTCTAACAAGATAGAAACAAAGACCACTACAGGAAAAGTTTCTATCTTAAACAGAAATGGAACCCAAGGACATATAGAAAAATACTGTATAGTAAAAGATAGAGAAGACTTGGATGGGAAACTTAGATAGGAAGGGGGGAAGGGGGAAACATAGAGAAGGGTAAGGGGTAACCTATATGTATAATGCTTATCAAATTGCATATATGAAAATTGTCACAACAAAAAGCATGTCAAAATGAATCACATTATGATGTACATTAAAAATTTCTAACAACAACAACAAAAAATTTCCCAGACTGCCTCTGGTCTTGAACTTGCGATCCTCTTGCCTCCGCCTCCCAAGCCGCTGGGATTACAGCTGTGCGCCACCGTGCCCAGCTACCTACCTTGTCTTTAGGAATTAAGTGTCACAACTTGGTTCCTGCCTTTGCAACCCATTTGATCGCAGAATTTCCCAGTGTTATTCCTGGCCCACAGGAATGCCTTTGAGTATTTTTTTAATGCTTTTTCAATTTTTTGTTCTGTATGTAATTTCACTCCAAATGGAGGACATTATTTTCTAACACATGGTTCATAAATCAATGAAAAGATTTGAGGTGATTATAACAATAATATTGTGGGCAGTGCCCTTTTCTATTAAAAAACCCCAGAACATAACTATCTTCCTCGATGTTAGAATCATTTATTCAAACTTAATTGGCAAGAAGTTTACTGTTCACTTCTAAAAGCCTAATACATTTTCAGCATTTTATCAAGTTATATATATTATCTCATACTAAGGATCAATATATGCTATTTAGCTTAATACAATTCTCTGACATTCTATAATTTATTAATTTAATTCTCTTGACTCTGTTTCCAACAAGAGTTCCACTATGAAAACAGACCATACCTCTTCCAACCTCCTTCCATTCCCTCCTTCTTTTAAACACACACACACACACACACACACACACACAGGCACACACACACTCCCTGAAGAGTTGAGTGAATTATTAGGAATTGTTGTTGTTAGGTGCCATTGAGTCAATGTCCGACTCATATCCACCCTACATACAATAGGCGAAACAGCATTGTTAGTGCTTCTCTGCTATTCATAGGGTTTTCAATGGCTGATTGTTTTTTGGGAGTGGGTTGCTGGGTCCTTCTCCCAAGCCTCCAGCACCTGGTGTTCCTAGGCGGTCTCTCATCGAAGTACTAACCAGGCTTGACCCTGCTTAGCTTTCGAGAGCTGACACCCCAGTGGTAGGCTGCAGACAATTAGGAATTAATAAACATTAAATCCACTGCCATCTTTGCCTCTCGTCATTCCTTTCTGGTTTCAACTATTAGTTACCGTTGCCCTTATATCAAACATTGGAAAAGTGGGAGAAAATTGTATTCTAACTTAAAAAAAAGCATCTGGTGATGTCATGATTATTTTTATTATGTGGAAAAATGTAAAATGTGCACATAAATGACATTCTGTTTTTTAACCATGTGTCGTCTGTTTTTCATTTATCATCAACGGAGGTCTAGACTAATAAAAATGAGATTCTAGCTGACTGTGGAGGCTAAGTCAGGAATTTCATGAGTTTGTAAGCCTGCACAATTTAGTGAGACCATGTCTGAAAATAAAAAAAAAAATTAAAAAGGACTTGGAGAGTATCTTAGTGGTAGAGTACTTATCTACCACACACATGGCCCTGGGTTCAATTCCAACTACAAAAAAAAAAAAAAAAAAAGAGGTTATGCAATAGTTTTCCACTTGTACCATTTGGAGAAGTGAAGTGTCTCAAAGGGATTTATGATGCTGCTTTTTTTTTTTTTTTTTTTCCTGTACTGAAGGTTGAACCCAAAGCCTGGAGCTTGCATGCTTTGCAAGTGCTGGACCATTGAATTGAATGCTCAGCCCAGATTTTTTTGTTTTTTTGTTTTTTTTACTTTTTTGAGACAGAGTCTCGCTAAACTATGCAGACTACTCTGGTCTCAAACTTGCAATCCTCCTGCCTCCGCCTCCTCAGCCCCTGGGATTCCAGGCATGCACAATGATGCTGCTTTTCATAACATAGTTCTAATAACACCTAATAGTTATGCCTCTGATATAATAAGATTAAAAATGGCTTGTGGTTGGCTATCTCTGACCCTAGTATCTACTAACTTTTGACCAAAATGCTTACACGAACATTGCGTAATTAATTTCCACATACTATCCACTCCTCAACAATGTCCATGAGGAATGGATTGTTGTTGTTGTTGTTAGGTGCCATCGAGTCGGTATCCGACTCATAGTGACCCTCATAGGGTTTTCAATGGCTGACTGTTTCGGGATGGCCTTGGGAGTGGATTGCCAGGTCCTTCTCCCATTTTTGTGGTGCTGGGAATTGAACTGGGACCTCAGAGACTGCAGCGCAGCTCTCTACCAACTGAGCTAAATCCCAGCCCTATTCATGGACATTACTTTTAACAAATCTTTTTCTGAAATTTCAATAAGATGTCTATAAGTTCCTTGTTGTAGAGGTAATGAATAATTAAAATTTTACCCATCAACATCCAGGAATAAGCCAGGCATGATGGCACATGCCTGTAATTCCAGCACTTGAGAGGTTGAGGATGTTCCCCATGGAAAAACAGTTGACCGTGCTTCTCAGGATGCCCTGTTGTCACAGAGTCAACTTAAGAGCCTCAGAACAGTAGCAGAGTGTGATGAAAAAAAAAAAAAAACCTGAATGAAGTGATGCATAAAGGGCTTAGCAGGTGGTTGGCAAAATTCTGTGAGAAATAGTATGTCAGTCTTAAAATAATTTTAAAATGATTAGATTTTTCATGGAAGCGATAATGGGTACAATTTTCTCCTAGACCAAAGGAGGAAACAAAATCCAAAAAGTCTGTGAATTTCAAGAATAGAGGCAGGAGAACAGGAATCTTAGGAATGGAGACAGGAAACCAGGAATTCCCTGAAGTTGTGAATGAAACGCTGACTGTAAAAGTAGGGATAATAGGAATGAAGAGGTGAAACTAGCCTAATTTCTAGGGAGCAGCTATTGCAATTATTATGCTATTGCCTCTTATCTTTAAACCCTTTCTTATATACATATGTGTTGTTTAATGCTAGAGATACATTCTTTTTTTTTTTTTTCCGGTACTGGGGATTGGACCCAGGGCCTCATGCTTGCATGCTCTGCAAGTGTTGGACCACTGAGCTGCACCCCCAACCTTTTTTTTTTTTTTTTTTTTTTTTTTTTTTTTTTTTTTTTTTTTTTTTTTTTTTTTTTTTTTTTTTTTTTTTTTTTTTTTTTTTTTTTTTTTTTTTACTTTTTGAGACAGGGTCTCACTAAGTTACACAGACTGCCTCTGGTCTTGAACTTGCGATCCTCCTGCCTCTGCCTCCCAAGCTGCTGGGGTTACAGGCATGTGCCACCGTGCCCGACTCTATGCTACAGATACATTCTACGAAACATGTCTTTAGGCAATTTTGTGGTAGTTTGAACATTATAGAGAGTGTCTACACAAATTATGATGGTGCTGTTGTTAGGTGCCATCAAGTCGTATCTGACTCATATCGACCCTCATAGGGTTTTCAATGGCTTATTTTTGGGGGATTGCCTCAGGAGTGGATTGCCACGCCCTTCTCCCTTACACACACAAACTATGATAGCAGACAATATAATCCCATGTCGTACCTGTGGCCCTTCAGTGAAGGAAAAACTTACTATGTTGTGCAGGACTGTACTGCTCTCTTTTATGATGTTCTGCCAGCCATCACGACTGATTTGCTACCTGTTGTCTATTAGGATTTACCAGTAGATGCTGTGAGAGGGAGACTGCTTCCTCCAGCTACATTTCTTCAACCTAGTAGTGGCAGTTTGTTTCAGAAGCTGCAGTTGAATCCACTTTGTACTTCCTGCTCTTCCTCAAGAGACATCTGCAGTAACCAGCTGGTGCCCACTCCCAAGAGGTCTCAGTGCTGTGGTGCTCTCTTGTCTTTGGTCAGACATCCCAGGATCATCCCTCTCATGGGTTAAGTGACAGCTGGGGGTGGAGTAGAGGCTCTCCTTTAAGGTGTTTGTTATAATTGTGGCAAAGGAGGGCACACCCCTCATATACAAACAGGCATACTAAAGTGACAATGAGAGTGAATCCAAGAAAGGGTCTTTTTGAGATAAAATAGAATTAGGATTTGCTAATGGGGATGGAGGGCTGGGATTTAGCTCAGTTGGTAGAGTGCTGCTCTGCAGTCTCTGAGTTCCGGAGTTGATTCCCAGCATGGCAAAAATGGGAGAAGGACGTGGCAATCCACTTGCAAGGCAATCCCAAAACAGCCACTGAAAACTCTATGAGGATCGCTATGAGATGGACATGACTCGAAGGCAGCTAACAACAACAATTGGGAGGGTTCCTGTTTTTCTAGGTTAGGGGAGGAGAGATGGCTTAGAGGAGGACAAATTGACTCTTCCTGTTCCTACCTCTCCTATATCTAAATAATCAAGCCAAGCAAAGCAGCAGTATCCCGCACAGGAGCTTTGGATCAGGTCACTGCTAAATCTGTAGGCATATAGCTCTTGCGTCAATCCCACCAGCAGCCTATATGACCAGTGAACTAAGAATGGTTTTTACTTTTTATTTTTCTTTTATACTTACTCATTTATTTGCACTTGGTGGTTGAACCCAATGCCTCGCACAAACTTTGCAAGTGCTCTACCACTGGGCTGCTGCCCCCAGACCCTTTTTTTATTCTTTATTTTGCGTCAAGTTCTTGCTGAGTAACATAGACTGCCTCTGGCCTCAACCTTGCAATCCTCCTACATCAGCCTCCCTAGTTGCCACAGTGCTCGGCTAGTATTTACATTTTTAAGTCATTGGGAAAAAAACCCAAAGAATATTTTGTGACACATGAAAATGACATAAAACTCAAATTTTGGTATGCATAAACAAAAGTTTTACTGGACCATAGCCACACTTATTAGCTTAAATACTGCAGAGGGCCACTGCCCATCTACAGCAGCAGAATTGAGCAGTGGGATAGAGCCTGTATGGCCAACAAAGCCAAAATTATTTAGTATCCATACACTTACAGAAAAAATTTGCTGATCCTTGCTGCAGGTGGAGGACAGAAGTAGAGGATGGGTTAAGAAGAAGGTAGATTGGGATCAGCCCTGGAGGGAGATGAGTTAAGATGTCAAGGCTGAATAACGTGTTCTTGTGTCTTCTTAGCAGCTCCTCTGAGAGACTGTGTAATAGGTTTGTCAGGATACTAGGTATTTTCCTCAGTGACAAAAAAGGTGGTGAAAAATTATTGGACTTTTAGGGAGCCTCTCACAGGGAGAAAAGTAGTTTGAAGTGGACACAAGGCTACATTTTTCAGTGAGCCAAGAGTGGTCATCCAGCCCATGGGCAGGGTGGCTCTGAGGGGAGAAAGTTAATAAGAATCAGGGATGGTGATGGAATATTTATGGTATGGGATCCTGGGGGAACCCTATTTTTCTTCACTGGCTCTCCCTAGAGGACTGGAAACTTCTGCTGCTGTTTCCAAGAAGCAGCTGTGAGACAGTGAATACTTCTTGCTTTCCCTACTTGTATCTACTGAGACCACTTTACTAAGGAGTGCAGTTGCCTTGCTTTCAAAATGAGATTGAGGCCCAAGTCTGGCCTTCTTTTTCTTTTTGTTCTCCTGTTTCATGGATCACTAAGAGGGGCAATGAGTTTTCTTCTGTTTTCTACCTCATGCTTGAATCAGGACCTTTTGGGCATACTTTCTCTTAGCTGAACTGAAAGTAACCCACAAGGCTTAAGTGGAGGCTAGTAAGCTTTTGTTTATCGTACACTTGGGTGCAAGCAGGCTGAGGCCAGAGAGGAGGGCATCAGCCTCCTATGGCTGCCATAGGCAGGCTTTTATAGAGGATAGTAGAAGGGGCAGGGTGGAAGAACAATCTCTGGAACAGCTGATTTCTCAGGAAATCTCTTAACAGTTTTCAAGGTCTCCAGTGGTTCCTCCTGATCACCTCCACATCTCTGCCTGCCTCATCTCACATTTAGTGTTTGTGCTGTGCTGCCAGTTCTCAGAAACTTCCTGACTACGGGTACTTTTTGTTGCTTTGGGAGATGTAATGTCTTCTTAGTTTATTGGCAGATCATCCTGTAAACATTTCTGTTGTTGTTGTTAGGTGCTGTCCAGTCCGTATCCAACTCATAGCGACCCTACGTACAACAGGGGAAACACTATTGTCAGTGCTTCTCTGTTGTTATAGAGTTTTCAATGGCGGAGTGATTTTTGGGAGTGGGTTGCTGGGTCCGTCTCCCAAGCCTACAGCTTCTGGTGTTCCCAGGTGGTCTCCCATCCAAGTACTAACCAAGCCTGACCCTGCTTAGCTTCTGAGACCTGACAGGATCGGATGCCACATGGCTATGGCTGCAGGCAACATTTCTCTTAGGTGGAGGGAAGCCCTCCTCACAGACATGCTATTCAGTGGAACACACACTTTCCAAAGACAACCTGGAAACTTTGATCATTTTTTCCATCACTCTGATCCCATTTGTGAGACAGACTTTAACCTGGCTCAGTATATGAAGTCAGATTTGCAGGTCTACCTTTCCCCACAAGGCAAATCCCAAGGTGCACATTTATAGGGAGGTAGGTCCTAGTCTCAATATTGATCTGGTTTTAGTAGGGATCCTTCCACTTTGTGGAATATTATACACTTACCAGACTCAGTAATACAGATAATGTACAAATGAGATATTCATTTAGTTTTTTGTGTTTATTCTCAGTTGGTTAGACTTTGGAGAGAATTAGGTGATTGGAATTCCATGGTCTTCAATACTCTTGAGCACAAATCTTCAGAAAAACTGCAGACAATGTGATATGCTTGTTGGGGCTCCCTCAAGAAGATGATGAGGGACAGATTTTGTGCCAGGTGGGTATGGGGAGAATTTAAATGCTATGTGGGAAGCAAAAACCTGGTGTCCTAATCAAGTGTCCAGTATCTTCCCATTCTGTAAATAAGAGTTTGTTGACTTCCACCCCACAGCCTGTCAGCCCCAGTGATGCAGTTACTTCAGGGTGAGAGATGGAGAAAGTAGGTATTTTTCAACCCTACTCAAATTGCAGTGTTATCCTATCTTAGTTTAGTGGATCACTTCATGTTATAATGTAGTGGGTGGTGAGTTCAAGCTACCAATATGGAGGGTCAGAGTGGGACTGAGTTGCAAGTGGTAAAAGAATTTACTAGAGCTTGAGAAAAAGAGTACTAGAGCACTGCTAGGGAGCAGTGGGCAGAACAATGAGAAAAGTTCACTGTCCTTCACCCAGGGTTGGATTTTTGGTGCTTATAAGGGGTTTCTGGGCAGCCTGCAGCTGGCTTGAACTTGACTGGAAATAAGTTCACTTTAGGAACAGTTTGTGGGTGTTGTTTAATTAATTTTATTTTGAGAAGTCCTAGCTCAGTCACTTTGCCCTTGTGGCCTGTTGTTTTAATAGTAGGGTCTGCTATCAGAGAATGCTTATCTTTGTCATGTCAGGTTGTCCCCTAAAGTGCCCCTCAAAAGTGGCTTTCCTTCTACATATATAACATCATCTTTTCCTTTTCCTCATTGTAAGCAGAACTATATTGTTCTAAGATTGATCTAGATTCATGTTCCTGGAATATCTCTTATGTTTCCAAAGGTTTTATGTTTTTTTTTGTGTGTGTGAACACTTCTATACTTGCTTTGTCTTTGTTTTACTTCACATTTCTAGTCTCTACTCCATTCCTTTATTAATAAACCCTAACAGGAGTGCCTCCCCCCCCCGTGTACACACACACACACACACACACACACACACACACACAGGGGAGTATATATGTATATATATGAGCAATAATTCTCAATTTGCCACAAAATACTCAGCCTTACATTTGTGTATATCAGAAGTTAAAATAAGGAATTAAAAATAAGGGATTTCTCTTCTGCAGGAATTATATCTACCTCAGTTCTATTGTCAAGATTAAATGAGACACAGTGAAGAATCTATTTTATGTATTGCATACATATTATATATTTCATCACAGAAATAGAAAATTAGGACTGGCAAGGCCAATGGAGAGGAGATATAAAAGTTTATTTTACATTCCTGCAAATTGAGATCTAGATTGCCTATTTGGTTCCCAAGATTTTCTGCCTCTTCCCACTATTTACATATGCAAAACATCTTGAGGAAGTCTGGACATTTAAAACACCTGGATATTTATTTACCTTCTTTGGATTTTTGGAAGAATGTTTTCACTTTTAATCTACATGTTAGTTCCCAGGCAGTGAAAGCCTTTATTTTCTTCAACAAGAAGGTATGAGATAACTAGAATCAAAAAGTATAGGGTTGAGATATAGCCTTTGAGTATCATATGTCAGTAGAGTGACTGGAATTGTGGAACTGATCCTTAGAACAAGTCACTATTAATGGTTTTCCCCTTGGAGGTTGCATGATCTTGATAATGATGACTCAGGATCCTCCAATCACCCACTCATCCATGATTAAATGTTTCTTGTCAATATTGTGGGTGATTTTTAAAAACTCTTCCCAATTGAGTACTTACAATATATTTTGGGGAAGGTTTGTTTTGCTTAGGTGGCAACGTTAGGAAAGGGGTAGAAGGATTTCCCTATGCCATGTTCAAAATGAATCTGATGACTCCTTACCTCGTACTTCTTTAACTGTTCTGCTAATTCCATATCATAGTGATCACACATAATCTTGTCATTAAAATAGATTCTACAACCAAAACCAAAACCAGAACAACACACTAGCTCAAAATCTACATCCTTCAGAAACCTCCAGTGAGTAACCATCATTTAGTTAATACTTTGAGTCATTCAAATGAAATCTTAAAATACTGAATTCTATTAAAAACATTTAAAATTATTTTTGTTATTTATTTCTGAATGTCTTTTGAGTTCCCTGTTATTTACTAAAAATCTTGGCCTACAGCAGGCAGTCCTGGATTTGAGTCTTGCTTCAATTATTTTCCAGCTTTGTGACCTTGGGGTCATCAGTTTCCTCAAATGTATATTGTAGTTGTTGTTAGGTGCTGTGGAGTTGGGGTCCAAACTCATAGTGACCCTATGTACAACAAAATAAAACACTCCCCAACACTGTGCCATGCCTGGCACTATGTCAGTGCTTCTCTGGTATTCATAGGGTTTTCAATGGCTGATTATTTTGGGAGTGGGCTGCCAGGTCCTTCTCCCTCAAATGTATTAGAGATAAAAAAAATGCCTATTTCATGGGATTGTTGTGAGGATTGAGGTAAAACTATGGAAAGCACACAGTAACTGCTCATCAAATGTCTGTGATAATTATTATTGACCCATTTTACTTTTCCACGGGGCAGGTGTATTGGGAAGAATTGGAGTAAGTCACTTTGGGGTCAGTTCTGGGTCAGCCAATTATTCTATGTGGCTTCTTGAGAATTTCAATTACCTCTTCAAACCCCTACATCTCTATTTCTAAAATGAATACACAGTAATAACACCCAGTTCACCGGGTTGTTGTAAGCAAAGTACCTATTGTATCCCTTTCTTACTGATTATCAACAAGTTAACATTGATGAAGTCCACTCCAAGGACAATGCAAAGCACAAGGTGTCACAGGAAGTTTCAAACGAAAATGAACACGTGTTCTCCACCATGGATAAACAGAGTATCCAACAAAATCAAGCCAACAACGCACAATGAACTGCTGATGATATATGCAAATTAAAGTGGCTGTCTATCCATGCCGATTTATATTTTTACCAGTGTGGATGTGGACGAATTTTCAATGAGAGCTTTTTTCCTGGGAGTTTTTACAAGTCAGCAGATCTCCAAAGCCCACCTAAAATACAGGCTGATGAAAGACCCTAGAAAAACTGGAACAGTCACCAACTGCTCAATGGCTTAGAAACTAGGATAAAACAAATCTTTCTAACCTAGAGCAGATATCCCAGACTCTCTCTGAGAGGTAAAGCGGAGGTGCAAATGTTGGTCTAGTTTCCTGGACTCAGAAGCTGCTGCAAAAGCGCCCCTTCCCAGCATCATCAGCCTCTCTTTCACTACCGTGGAGTAGCTTGCTCGAGCATCGTTACCGCCCCTGGGCGTGGCGCCAGGGTGTCCAAAACTGAGAAGTTGTGGCGGCGGGAGAACTCCAGTACTCACACAGTTAAACCTGAGGAGGAAGGAGGGAGGAGGGAGGAGGGAGGAGGGAGAAGTTGAGGGAGGGAGGAGTGGGGGCAGGGTAGAGGGAGGAGGGAAGAGGAAGGCGGGAAGAGGGAGGAGGGAAGAGGGAGGAGGGAAGAGGGAGGAGGGATGAGGGAAGAGGCACGGGACCCGTACACGAGAACGAAGATAATATCGTGCCGGCGCCCCGCCCCCTCCCGGGCCCGGCCTCCTTCCTCTCCCCCGCCCCCTGGGGACGCACCGCCGGCCGCACCTGCCGGCGCGCACACGCCCCCTTCCCCCCCTCAGCCGGGCGCCAGGCCTCCGGGCTGCCGCCGCCGCCCTAGGCACGCGCCTGTATCCGCTCGTCCGCACCGCCCGGCCTCGGCGCGGGCTATCGCTGCCCTATAGCTGCCAGGTCGGCCGCAGCTGCTGCCGCGCTCCTCCCTGCTGCGGGCCGCGGACGCTGAAGCCGCGTAACCGCCGAGTCGGCCCAGCGCTGAGGGGAGCCCGGGCCCGGCGTGAGGGCGCGCGGGCCGCCGCGGTGGTTTGCCGCGCTCGGGCTCCAGTGAGGACGCTCTCCGCCTGCTCCTCCGACCACCTCAGTGCTCAGCATCCTCCTCAGTCC
Source organism: Pedetes capensis (assembly GCA_007922755.1). NCBI lineage: Eukaryota > Metazoa > Chordata > Mammalia > Rodentia > Pedetidae > Pedetes > Pedetes capensis. The sequence continues at coordinate 11,360 of VMDO01029775.1, read as the reverse complement.
CCACCAACCGGCTCCCGCTCCCCCAAAAGCACCCCCCGGCCCGGCCCTCACCCCCTCACGCCCCACCCGCGGGAACGAGGCCTCGGGAATTCAGGGGAGTGGCTGTGGAAGCGCGTCTCGACTCCCAGCTCGGTCAGCCCCTCTTCCAAGACATGGTCTGACCCCCCATTGTAAAAGCTGCGCCCCGAAGAGGAGGAGAGCGGCTGTTCCCGGCGCGGGGCTGCACGGACCTCTTCGTGCTGAAGCTCTAGGATTATTTTAGGGTGGGGCGGGGAGGGCTCTGGGTTTGGGGGCGCGGGGGTGGGCGGGGAGGAGGATCTGAGGAGGGAAAGGACTCTGTGGGGTGTCGGTGAGAGACTATGGGGAAGGACCAGGAGCTCCTGGAAGCTGCCCGCACTGGAAATGTGGCCCTGGTGGAGAAACTCCTGTCTGGCAGGAAAGGAGGGATCCTGGGCGGCGGATCCGGACCCCTGCCCCTGTCTAATCTGCTAAGGTAAGGACGGGCTCCAGCTCCGGGATGGCACACCTCGTTATGCATTGTGATGGATACGTCCTCCTCCACACGGTTCTTGCACCTGCTGGCTGCCAGCGATTCATTCTTAAATTAGGTAGGAAAACAGACCGTGTGTGTGTAGAGGAGGCATGAGCCTCTCAGGCAGATTGATGCCCTAGATTCTTTGAGTAATTTTAAAATAGCCTTCCATCAATGCGTCAGTCAGCCACTTTTCTCTGAGCTGTGGTGCAGAACTTGTGTATGTACTAATGTTGCTTGAAGAAAATCGGTATTCCACCCGCTCTCCATTAGTGTTTACGATATATTTGCAGCTTCTAAGCCAGCCTGTTTTGGTGTATTTAAGTGAAATTGGCAGAGAAGCTATTGCATGCATGCAATGACCCTGCTGAAGTCACAGCCTTGGATTGATGCTACCTTCTTTTGCAGGAGGCATTTGCAGTGCTGGGGGTTATGATCCCACAAAATGAAGAAAGTGAACCTTTTGAGGAGATGTCAGTCAAGAAAGGGAGTGTGTAAAACTTGATGAGGCAGGTTAAGCATCCCCAGCAATACTTTCAGTTACCTGGACGTAGCTGAGTAAACTCAGGATGCAGGATGACAGGTCAGGATTGGGGTAGTGTGCATGGAATATAGTAGAGGCCTTTTAATATGAACATGTTGCAGGTGAGAGCAATATTGCTTGGAGAATCTAAGATGACATTTAAAAAAATGTCAAGGTCTTTATTCAGCAGACAGTACCTTAGAAATTGCAAGGTTGATTTGCATATTTGAGAAACTATTAACTTAAAAGTTGGACAAATGCAATCACTTGGATGGGAGGCAACATGAAGAGCATTCACTAGATAAAATTCAAGAAATCCTCTTTAGTTTCTCCAATCATGGCTATTCAGATTTGTCCTAGATATTTTTGGAAATATCAATCATCATTCATATCTGCACCTTAAAACATCTCTTAGGCGATCCAGCTATACTTATAAAAAAAATTTAAAAACCCTAAGTGATTTTCTTGGTTTTTAAAAACTGTTCTGTGCTCCTCTTGATAAGTGCTTAATACAAACTTTTGAGTGATGACATTGTGTTTTTTGCACAGGTTCTTATAGGTTGTAGTGACCAGACACTGAAATTAATTACAATACTGGCTAATGGGGAAAATGAAAGTTAATATTACAATGAAATAAATTTAATTGGAAAAAATTTGGTGGTATTTTAGAAAGCCCCATATATTATCATATATACTCGTTGACAGTGACATTGGAATGACACTTCAGAACAATGATTATTTATGGATCATTTTTTCAATAGATCTGTTTGGGGGTGCTGAAGCAAGAGAATCACAAGTTCAAGGCCAGAAGTAGCCTGTGCTATTTAGCCAGACCCTGCCTCCAAATAAAAAAATAAAAAATGTACTGGGCATGTAGCCCAGTGGTAGAGCACTTGCAAAATATGCATAAGGTCCTGGGTTCAACCCCTAAGTACCCGAAAGGGGGGGTGTTAAAAAAAAAAGGATGGCTTGTGTTTGCTCCCTTGTTAAGTAACTTTCACTTTCAAACACAAGTAGGCATTCTGTCCCTATTTCAGACAACAGCTCTAATAATTGCCTTTAGTCACAGGTAATTTATAGAAAAGCAGTTTATCTAGTGACAGTTTTAAGTTATGGGTGAAATAAATATTTTTGCCATGGGATCTATTAGTTATAAAAATGATTATGGTTGTATGCTGAAATAAGTTTCTCGAAAATCAATTCCTTTGGAAAAACACTAAAGAATTCTTTGAGAACAGTGAGAAATTCAGTTAATTTCATTGAGACAAATGGTATTTTTAAAAGACTGTGGTAGCACTCACAGGCAAACATCTTTTAAACACTCCTTTCCCAGTTATTTTATTTTTAAAAAAAGAATAGATGGCAAACTTTAGGAATAAAATACCAACTATTTAATGTTAGTAAACACTAAACAAAGTACCAAAATTGCCCCCCCCACCGTGTGCATGCCCAGTGAGAGATTTTTTTTTTTGGTTGGTTTTGTTAGAAGTGGCAGTTGTAGCTCTACAAAAAGAGTGTACATAGAGAACGAGTCAGAATAAAAAACAGAGTAGTTTGGTGAACCGACTTGTAAAAACCACAAAACCAATAACCTCCAAATTTGCATTTATCTATCTTTCACTGAATAAACAAAATAGTGTCTTTGAGGAAAATGAGAATTGAAATTGTGTTCTTTGGGTGATCCTTTGTATAAAATGAAATAAAATGAATCTTTCTTTCCTTTCTTTTTCTTTCCTCCTCTCTTCTTTTCTTTTCACTGAGGGGATGCTCTTACCTTGCAATTGCTCTATCACTGGGCTGCACCCCCAGACCCCTTTAAAAATTTTTTTTTTATCTTGACACAGGGTCTCACTAAGTTGTACAGGCTGCCTTTGGCCTTGAACTTGCAGTCTTCCTGCCTCTGCCTCACAAGTTTCTGGGATTGCAGGTGTGTGCCACTGCTATAAAATGAAATTTCTAAGAAGGCATATATTATTTAGTTAGCACTTCATTTCCCAAATGATTGCCATTAGATATTTATTTATAAGATAATGGAGAATATGCCTCTCCCCATCAAACATAATGATATCTTGGAATATTTTAATATTTTGGAGTGAATTGTGGAGTAGGTTTGGTGCTTTTTTTCACTTGCTTTATGACTTGTGTGGTGTAGTATAGTGTCAGACCTTGTGCTAAATAAATGCTTACATATACCATCTCATTCAGTTCTTATGTCAACCTTAAGAGGTCAATGTGCATTTCACAGATTAAGAATTAAAGAGAGGGAAAGATTAATAACTTGCCCAAGGCCACTTAATTAGCAATGCCAAGGATTTGAAATTCATCGATTCAAATTTGCTTTACCAGGTCTTTAGTCTTATTTGTGAATCTATTTTATTCACAAAATTTTAAGGTATATGGCCAATTTAGATAATCTAATCTGAGCATTATTTTTACTGTAAATAATAATTGCATTTAAAAATTCTTAAATTTTTTTTGGAATAAAAAGTATCTCTTGCTGGACATGGTGGTGCACACCTGTAATCCAGCAACTCTGGAGGCTGAGATAGGAAGATCATGAGTTCAAGGCCAGAGACAGCTTGCATAACTTAATGGGACCCTGTCTAAAAGAAAAAAATAGAGCCGAGTGTGGTGATGCACGCCTGTAATCCCAGTGATTTAGGAGGTGGAGGCAAGATCACAGGTTTGAAGTCAGAAGCAGCCTGCATAATTTAGCAAGACTGTCTCAAGATAAAACATAAAAAAGGAGCTGGGGGTGTAGCTTACTGGCATAGCATTGCAAAGTATGCAGCCCTGAGTTCAGCCCCCAGTACTGCAACAAAAACCAAAAAACAACCTCTCCAAACCAGAAAAACAAACAAAAAACCCCCACAACTTTCTTGGCTGCTCTTTGATGTTCACTAAATAAGAACTATTCAGAAGATGCTTTTGATTGCTTATTTACTAAGGGAGCAGTAGCTATATGATGGGAAAATCACATATGCATGGATGACATTATAATTTTTAACAAAAGAATGTCCTTAAATAAACATAAAAAGTCTCACTGTCCTTTTCTGTAGAATGGAAACAATAATAGTACTCATCACAAAAGGGTTGTTGGAAGGATTAAGGCATAAAGTAATAAATGGAAAGCATTGAGGACATAGGTATTAGTAGTATTGTTTCTCATGTAAGCTCTAAAGCAGACTTTATCTATTTTTTAAGGCCTTAATTACTAATGATTTGTTTACTATTAGACTGAGAGTATGATTCTATAGTAAGTTTTCCATTAGAATCAGAATCTTCAACTAGAAAAAGGCCTTTAATCCAACTTCTTCCCTAGTGCAGGAATTTTCTCTGCAACTTCTCTTTCCAGTTAGTTTTTCCAAGCCTTATTGAATCTTCCAGTGACTAATTCATTCTATTTTTTTGCCGGCTCTAATTATTAAAGGGCTGGGATTTAGCTCAGTTGGTAGAGTGCTGCATTGCAGTCTCTGAGTTCCCAAGTTCAATTCCCAGCACTGCAAAAATGGGAGAATGACCTGGCAATCCACTCCCAAGGCAATCCTGAAACAGTCTGCCATTGAAAACCCTATGAGGGTCGCTATGAGTTGGATACCAACTCGACGGCACCTAACAACAATAACAACAATTGACATTTTATGGGAGAAGGACGTGGCAATCCACTCCCAAGGCAATTCCGAAACAATCTGCCATTGAAAACCCTATGAGGGTCGCTATGAATCGGACATGATTTGACGGCACCTAACTAATTATTAAAAAAAATTCCTTCTATCTCCTCCTCTTCCTCTTCCTCCTCTTCCTTCTTCTTCTTCTTCTCCCTCTCTGTCTCTCTGTCTGTCTCTCTCTCTTTTTTTTTTTTTTTAGTACTGACGGGTTGAACCTAGGACCTTGTGCATGCTAGGCAACAGCTCTACCACTGAACTATAGCTCCAGGTCACTTTTTATTTTTTAGTTTGAGAGAAGTTCTCACTAAGTTGTGCAGGCTGCCTCTGGCCTCAAACTCATGATCTTCCTTCCTCAGCCACCCCTGTTGATGGCATTACAGGTACATGCCATGGCATCTGGCCAAAATATTCTCTTTTTATTAAACTGAAATCTACCTTCCTGTAACATCTAGATTGGTACTAGATTGGTGATATGGGGTCAACACAAAAATCATCTTATTCATTAGCCAGGTTAGTTCTTAAGGTGCATGTATTTATCTGTATTGCTTTCTTATAAATTTTGTGTTTTTTTCCATGGAAGAACTATTGTTTTCCTTATCCATTATATAGCAATAGAACATCAGTGTTAAGAATCTGTTTTCATATTTTTTCCTTCCATTTTTCCTTCTTTGCATATTTCCAGATTTCATGATGACCCTTTTAAAATACCATGACAAGAAATGGATAATATGCAATGACAAGAAATGAATAATATGCAATAGGTGTCATTCAATTGGTGTAGAACATAGTGGGCCTTGATATGCCATTGAATTAAGAAGTCTGGAATGATAAAACACCAAATGGAGACAATATTCATCTTTAGTGGTGGGGTTATGTGTGATTTTAATTTTCTTTTTCTTTACCTGCATTTCCAGTGTTCTACAATGAACATGTATTATGTAATTAAAATAAATGGTGGCTATTAAAACATGACACAATGAAATTATTACCACCTTATTACTGATCTAAGACCTTGCTATACAACAATATTTTCTTAGCCATGAAATGCTGTTGGGCTTATACTGAACATATAGTCAATTAAAACTTTCCGATTTTTTTTCAATTACCTATGAAGTCATGAGGGGCTTGGGTTTAGCTCAGTTGGTAGAGTGCTGCTCTGCGCTCTCTGACACCATGGGTTTGATCTCCAGCACCACAACAATGGGAGAAGGATATGGCATTCCATTCCTGAAACAATCCTGAAACTATCAGCCATTGAAAACTCTATGAAAAACTTTATGAATAGCAGAGAAGCACTGACATAGTGCTGAGTATGGCACAGTGTTGGGGAGTGTTTCGTTCTGTTGTGCATAGTGCTGCTACGAATTGGAACTGACTCGATGGCACCTAACAACAACAACATAAAGTCATAATTCCCCTGTCTAGTACTTATGAAAGTGTTATTTGATATTCAATTATTCCTGTTATATTTCATCTTATATGTTTTTAGACTCTATTTGTAATCAGTCTAGTTCTTTTTGACTCTTCAGTGTTTCAGCATATTAACTTCTCCACATCATCTGTGGATTTAATAAGGCCTGCTTCATAACTGGGATCCAACACACCATGATACATCCCCAAAGAACCTCTCTTCGGCTTAGTATAAATTTGAAAGTGGCAGTCTTTCTGCATTGTATTTCTCCCTACTTTGTAGCTACTTAATAGAGCTATTAGTCACCTGCTTCTTTCTGTTAATACCTGTGAGAATATCGTGAAGTATTTTATCCATAGTCTTAAATTCATGCCATGTTCTGTTTACGGCATTCCTTTGACCTATCTCTTTAGTAGTTAAGAATTCCACCAAAATCAGTCTACTTCACTGTGGCTTGTTTCTGGTATTGAACCACTGGTAATTCCTAGTTTTGATAAAAATTCCTTCTACGCTCTTGCAACTAATTATTTTGGGTCGAGGTACTTAACACTCATTTAAAGTAGCCAGGTGTCTCTTATGATCTCTATATGTTTGGAGAATCAGCAATCTCCTTGCTTGTCCTTTTTAGTTTGAAAATTATTTTCAATAGAGAAAACAGACGTAAAGTAGAAATTGGGAAGGACAAAGTTCTTGGCATTGTTAGATGTTGTAAAAATACTCTTATGGTCTAAAACCATCTACAGTTTTATACTGTCAGAATTTAAGGATTATAGTGGTCAACTATCTCCCTTCTTTTTTTCAAAATTATCTGAAAGAGACATTAGCATTCTTCCTGGAAAAGTATATATTTCTCTTTTGTATTTGTTTTCATTTGTGCTCCTCATGATCCCCTTTTGTCCTTAAAGAAATCTAAGTTCATCAGAGCTCATCAGAGTACTCAAATTGAGTTCCCTCCCTCCTCTTCTTCCTCCAGGTTATATATGAAATTTCGTTTTATATAACTGAAGGCTTTCATAAGACAATTGCAAAACCTTTTAAAATTTCATTTCCTTTAGCATAACTGTTTTATTCTAAACAAAACAATTCCATTTAAGATGAATGTTAATTTTTTGGTGACTCTAGTATTAGGAATTATTTGTATTTTAATAAAACAATAAAAGCTTATTAATGCCTTAGCTTTATTTAGTTTTCTTTTTCTTTCTTTCTTTCTTTTTTTTTCAGTACTGGGGGTTGAATCCAGGGCCTTGCACTTGCATGCACTGCAAGTGCTGGACCACTGAGCTGCACCCTCAGCCCATTTTTTACTTTTTGAGACAGGGTCTTGCTAAGTTTCCCAGACTGCCTCTGGTCTCAAACTTGCGATCCTTCTGCCTCCACCTCCCAAGCCGCTGGGATTACAGGCATATGCCACCACACCCGGATTATTTAGAATTCTTAATGCTTCAAAAATTTCAGTACTATGTAAAGTGTATTTCAAAAAATGTTGAACATAAAGGATTCAGTTCTTAAGACACCTGTGTGAAAAAGTAGATGGATAAGTGGGAGGAAATAATCTGGTCATTAAAGACATAAAGACCAGATAACATAAATTTTTCAAATTTAGGATTCAACCTATGAAGTTTTTGATAGTAGGTACAAGGAGATAAGAGGCAACTAAGAATAGGAAATATTGTAATTTTCACAACTATTTAGGCAACTGTGATTATTGGCACTCTTCTATAAGAAACTCACTTCCAGGAAAGCTGCATTGGTTTAATGGAATAAATCACAAATAGATCAGTTAAACCTGATGAAAATGTTATATCTATAAAAATAGTTAAGTTGCAAGTGGGTTTTTAGATGGTAATGATGTTTGAGGCAGTGATTGCACCATTATGTTCAGGGAGCTGTGTCTGCCAGAGTGAACAGTGCCAGTTGCATGATGGGAAGTAAGGAGAGAGGAAAGGGAATTCTGTTATTGACCTCTTTCTCTACTAAGAAGGGTTTTTGGCTTCTTTAAAACTCTGACCATGATACGTAGCAGTAAACAAGCACAGCCAGGTACTGACTACTACTTATCCGCTCTATTCTTTTTGTTTTTTATTTTTTTGTGGTGCTGGGGATTGAGTCCAGGGCCATTTGCACGCTAGCCAAGCATTCTATCGTTGTGCTATACCTCCAGCCCTTGTTCAGTCTTACATTGCACAATTCTGTGTGTGTGTGTGTGTGTGTGTGTGTGTGTGTGTGTAATTTCCTATCATGGATGGATGAATGAAGCAACTGTTCACTGACATTAAGGCAGAAGTGTACCATATTTAGCAGATACTGTCTCAGATGACAGTAAACAATTTGATCAGTTCAACTGTATAATGAAATAATTTATTATGCATTTAAGGTAATTTTGGAAAATTCTTTCAAGAAGCCTATTATGGAACATTCTGAGTATTTAACTAGAAATTAGAGCTGACTATATTGCAAATCATGGGTTAGAAAAGACTAATTTCAGCCTATGGAACCTAAAGGTCTTTAACATTTAATGTATTTTAGTGTGTCTTTGGTTTCTAGTTTGAACATATTACATACTTTTTCCATTAATTCAAGTATGAGATTGGATTACTCACATGTTGATTTGAGAGAATATTGCATCTTTGAAAAAGCAGAAATTTAAACAGAAGACTTATCTCTTGCTTGGGTTCTTTCTTCCGTGTATGATGACCGGGTCCTGTAAACTACATAGACAGGCGGAAGCACAATGCCAGTTGAAAACCAAATGAATTTTCGTATGAATTACAGCTCTAGAAACTCTTCATAAAGTCTAATTTTCTTTTACAGTAGCAGGATACCAAATGAATTTTACATTTTTGTTAAACCCGGATGAGGCTTGAAGTCGATTTTTGAGGATAGATCAACAAATATGGTCAAAGGATATTTTGTTTTCTTCAGTTTATTCTACTACAGTGTCCAGAGTGTTCACCTCTGAATCTATTTCTTATGAATAGTGCTTTGTTATTAAACAGCATGTCTTCATGAATCTAGCTGTAAAATGGAATTTTGATTCACTTGTGTTGTAGAATTTCTTGGATTTTATTGTGTTATGAGAGTAGTTTCATTTAAAATGGTTAATTGCTTCTAGTTAAGTGAGTAAAACAATCTGCTTAGACTGGTTATGATTCTTAGACCAAATTGGATCAAGTCTTCACTGATGTTTGGTGGTCCTAAATAGTCAACCTCATTTTCTGCTGCCTCCCTGATGTTTCTGTTCCCCATACCCCATTTCCTTTGATTTTCCCCACCGAAATACCTTCTTCTAGAATAAAAGCTCTACTATTTTCTAATTACAAGTTCACCCTGGCAGTAATTTCTGTGTTATCTGTGCCACCCCTAGAGAAAGGCAGATTTTGTGTGAAGAGTAAAGCTGGGTTGGATTGTGTAAGAGGTAGATTAAGAACAAATGTTGGACCTTCAAAATTGAGGAGTCTACAGAGTTTGCTTTCAACATCTTTAGCTTCCTGCCTACCTCAATGTTAATTTTTCCCTTAACTGATGGTAGCAGTGCACTGTATCTTTTCCTATGTTTAGTCCACCACCAAAAACTGCTAGTGGGACCTGACATTTAAGTCTTAGAGTGGTGTGGTTGATAGGTAAAGCTTCTAGGAAGAAGAAGCTTTTTAGTATTTTCATTTAGAGAAGTAACAAAACATTAGGCTCCAAATAGTAAAGCCATGATGTGAAGTTCTGTGACAGAACTAGTAGAGTGGGTTTTTCCTGTTTTATAAGAGGGGATTGGATAAGAGTGGTCATTGATCCTTTCTTCTTACATAGCTGGAGAGGGAAAGGATTTTAATAGAGACATAGCTTGGTGATAGGCTTTTCTTTTTACTACTTTGTTTAGTCCCTAGATCATCTTATCTATTATTATTATTATTATTATTATTATTATTATTATTTTAATTTTTATTTTTTTGATGCTAGAGCTCAAACTCAGGGCATGCTAAGCAAGTGCTCTACCACATCTCTAGATCCCTATAACTTTTTGTTGAATTTGTATATATACTCACATATAAACATATGGCATTGTTGTTGTTGTTAGGTGCCGTCGAGTTGGTATCTGACTCATAGCAACTCTCATAGGGTTTTCAATGGCTGTTTCGGGATTGCCTTGGGAGTGGATTGCCAGGCCCTTCTCCCATAAACATATGGCATACTGTTTGCCTATTTCCAAAAGTTATTCCCTAAATGTATACATTTATTGTATACTCAAGGTGACATAACTATAGAATAAAATTGTATAACAGCTTTAATATCCAATGTGGTTTGAGATTCAAATTCAAATTTCTAAAATAGACTTCCTTTTATTTAAAAAATTTCAAGTTGCAAGTTGACTTCAGTACCTAGATGATCCCATAAACTTAAGTTTTACTATACAATGGAAGCATTTGGTATTCTTGCCCATGAATCCCAATTAGCACCCTTTGGCATTCAGCTTCCCTTCCCTTCCTTTCCTTTTCCCTTCCTATCCCTACCTTTCCCTTCCTTCCCCTCCACTCTCTTCCTTTACACTTCCCCTTTTCCCTTTAGCTACTTTGGGTTCTTGTTTGATATCTATATTTACTAATATGAATTTGAAATGGCTTATGTATTATACAGATATGTTGTTGTTGTTGTTAGGTGCCGTCAAGTCGAGTTCGACTCATAGCGACCCTATGTACAGCACACCGAAATACTTCCTGATTCTGTGCCAGGCAAATGATCTTATTTATGTTTAAGCCCATTGTTGCAGACACTGTATCAATCCACCTGGTGGAGGATTTTCCTCTTTTGTGTTGACCTCTCACTCTCCCAAACATGATGTCCTTCTCCAGGGATTGTTCTCTCCTGACTACATGGCCGAAATACGTAAGACGCAGTCTGGCCATTCTTGCTTCCAAGGAACACTCTAGTTGCACTTCTTGTAGGACAGATCTGTTGGTTCTTTTGACAGTCCATGGCATATTCAATAGACGTCTCCAGCACCACAATTCAAAAGCATCAATTCTTTTTCTGTCTCTTTTGTTCAGTGTCCAGCTTTCACAACCATATGATGCCACTGAAAATACCATGGCATGAGTCAGACGCACCTTCGTCTTCAATGTGACATCTTTGCTTTTCAATACTCTAAAGAGATCTTTTGCCACAGCTTTTCCTAGAGCAATGCGTCTTTGGATTTCTTGACTGCTGCTTCCACGGGTGTTGATTATAGAGCCAAGC
>VMDO01029774.1:0-22192 GCA_007922755.1 Pedetes capensis | reverse complement strand
TGTCTGCAAGGACTTCGGCTACCTTCAGCATCAAAGCTAAAGAGGGGGATTTATTGGGAGGATACGGTATCCATTATGGAACCCAAGGGATGAAAGTACAGCTGGGCCCCCCAAGGGGACAAGGATCCAGGACAAGAAAGTCACCAGAAGTCAGCTTTTTTTATGCAGCTAGCTTTATTCTCTCTCTACAAAGCAGCATCCTTTGCTTCACTTGCCCACAACCCATCATGATGGCCCCTGAATGGCCTCTCAATCTCTGAACCCACACCACTCATCAGCTCACTCTGGGGCCAAATTCTCCTGACAGAGTTCCTTGCCCAGCTCAGCTTCTGATTGGTTATCCATGAGTCACATGGACACATACCTCAGGTCCAATCAACTGTGACTTGAGAGCCTGCTGGTCACATGATACCAGCATAGCTGCTCAGATTCCTCCTTTAGAGGGGGTGGGGGTGCTGGATGGGACTTTGTTGTTGTTGTTAGGTGCCGTCAAGTCTGTGTCTGACTCCTAGCTACCTGACCCTATGTACAACAGGAGAAACACTATTGTTAGTGCTCCTCTGCTATTCATAGAGTTTTCAAAGGCTGATTGGTTTTTGGGAGTGGGTTGCTGGGTCCTCCTCCCAGGATGGGACTTTAAAGAGCCCTTAATCGAGATTTCTTCTCTCTGCTCTTTCATAGCCCTGGGGCCATTTAAAGCCCCTAAACATGTGGGTGATTTCTTATATTTTCTCCTCCATTTCTGCTGCCTTCTGTTTACCTTAAGAACAAAAATGCATCAGGAAGAGGGCTGACGATGCAGCTTAGAGGGAGAGGGTTTACCTGGCATATGCCAGGCCCTGGGGTCGATCCCCAGTACCGAAAGAGAAAAAACTGACAGGAAGAAAAGAAAGGACTCGGCGTTTCTTCTGGGTTTTACCTTTTAGTATTTTCCTCTCCTTTGCTTCTCTTTTTAAAATTAAGAAAAGTTAATTTTTCCTTGTGGTCAAAAGATAAAGATCTCTGAGAATGCTAATATTAGACCTGAACCAATAGGCAAACAGCGGGAGTGTGCCTCAGGGGGCTTTGAGGTGTGGGTAGCCCCTGCTTCCACAGGTGGCTTCAACTTGACATGGCAGAGAACTTCCTGCCCTCACCAGGCGCCGTGCAGGACTTTAGCCTGCGGTCAACAGTTCCGGCTAACACTCCTGCTGCCTCCATTTGAGAAAGAAGCCAATCTCGCTATTTCCTATGCCAGCCACATATGTTCTCTGAGTCATTAAATATGATTCATTTCCCCATTGATCATTTCCACCCATCCAAAGCAGGGTCTTAAATTTGGTTTCTGCAGCACTCCTGCCTACAGAAAGGTCACGAGGGGATCAGGTCACAAGGGCAGGGGGTGAGGAGAGAGTGTGTGTGGGTCTCCAGAAGGTGGAAGGTTGAGTTGTCTGGTGTTAGTCAGGTGGCCGGAATGGTAAACTGGTTGAGAGGGTGAGACCCTAGTTGGCGCATGCGCCTGCAGCATGACGCTGAGTCACAGCTGTGTAATAGCCCACATACGCACCGTGTTACTTACCTTATGCAATCCTCATGTGACTTATGTACGGAATCATTGGCAACCGGCCACCATTGTGTAGTACCCTTAATGAGCCCCTGTACTGGAACCTCAGCCCTGAGGGAAATCCCGGGATAAAGCGTGTCATACCTGCCTTTGAATCCTTGAGCTGTTTTTTGTTTTGCGGTTGGCCCCAAGCGTCCATCTCTTGCTCAGGAGTTCGAAACTCACATCTGGCTTCCTGTGGCTGCTGTTACACAGGATCACAGACATGGGGCCTCAGGGAAGAGAAACTGGTTCAGGAGGCCAGATGTCCAAAGGCAGCAGCCCCAAGGCTGAATCCCAGGTGTCAGGAGGCCCCGGGCTGGACTCTCCTCTGCCTCCGGCAGCTCCTGGTGTGGCCAGCCTTCCCTGGCTCAGAGGAGCTTTCCAGTCTCTGCCCTTGTGCTCACATTGCCTCCTCTCTTCTGCGGGTCTCGTCTCCCTGTCTCTTACTTGTAAAAGCGCTTGTGGTAGCATTTAGAGCCCACTTTGAAAATCCAAGATAACCTCATTTCAAACCCTTAATCTAATCATGCCTGCAGCGGTAGCCTTGTGGCATTCGATCCGGTCAGATCTCGGAAGCTAAGCAAGGTCAGGCCTGGTTAGTACCTGGATGGGAGACCACCTGGGAACACCAGAAGCTGTAGGCTTGGGAGAAGGACCTGGCAACCCCCTCCCAAAAATCAGTCTGCCATTGAAAACCCTATGAACAGCAGAGAAGCACTGACAATAGTGTTTCCCCTGTTGTGCAGAGGGTCGCTATGAGTCGGATACCGACTCGACGGCACCTAACAACAACAATCTAATCATGTCTGTGAAAACCTGACCATACAAGGTGGGGGTAGCCGTTTGCAGGGATCAGGCTTCTTCTTTTGGGGGGCACTGTTCAGTCCATTACAAGCCCCAAGTCTCTTTGTTTTCCAAGGAGGGTCTAGGTGGGGCAGACATGTTAAAAGGTATCCACCAGAAGCTGGATTGAGAGCTCTTAAAGGAAAAGTGTCTCCTCCGTACTTGCCTGGGACCTTCTTTCCCCTCCTTCTGCTTTCCCCCCATTTGTCCAGTACTTAGGAAGACACGTGGAGTGTTAAGGAGGAGGAAGCCCAGTCCAGGGACGAGGGACGTGGACAGCCACGAGTGGCGGAATGGAACGGGGCCAGGGGACAGAGCAGGCTTCGGGTGTTCCCTGCCATACAGCCCATCCCTTTTTTAGAACATGTTTGCATAAGGAAAGTGAAAGTTTGGAACCGTAGGTGTTGAACCTGATCCCAGGCAGGAAGGCCATCCACCTCCGAACTGCAGGGAGGGTGTCAGAAAACAGCCGGAGCCTTGAAGATTTTCTCTTCCATCCAGGCTCCAAGGTACACAGACTCCCCAGCACCCCGCTCCAGGCCCTCAATACCAGGAAGGTGTCCTGTAGACTCAGGTCTGTTTCTGGCTCCCCACTCCCACCCTGAAGGCCAAGACCCTGACTCTAAGTTCTCAGTTCCCCTCTTCTCCCATCCTCAAGAGTCTGTGGGCCCCTGAGCATTTGTCATTGGCCGAACGGCTTCCCCACACTGCATGGTAGTCACTGTCCCCTACAGGAGGACACACCCACCCACCAGTCCGTGCTGGGGGCAGATGGCCAGCTGTGCTGAGCCCCTTCTCAGGAGAGGGGTGTGGGAAGGATGCTTGGGCAGGGAGAGGGTTGCTGGCTAACCCCCCAGTACCTTCTCTCAGTATGTGGGCTTACGGCCGCTGTAGGGGAAAATTGGGAGGAAATTGGCAAAAACCCCAAACTGGGGAAACAGCTTTTGAAGATCTGGTTTGTAAATTAGAAATCCAGGGAAAATAAAAGTAACTTGATTGGACATTTGTACAAGACCCTTCATGAATCCCCCAAACCTGATTGGACAATTGGACTCAAAGCTGATTGGCTCAGGCCATTCGGGGCAAGCTATACAAGGAGCTGCACTGCAGCAGCTCTCTCTCTCCCCGGCCGCCCCTGAGTCTGACCACTGATGAAGTAAGAACTCTCTTGCCCGGACCACCCAGACCAGACCAGAAGAAGACAGAACTCTCTTTTCCTCCTCATGACCACCGAGACCAGGACAACTAGATGGTGCTTTCAAGAAATGCTAGACTACAAGCTGAGGAAAGCCTCTTGGACCAATGCCAAGAGGCCGAAGCTGAGGACAGTCTCCGGTCCCAGCACAGGAGGCGGAAGAGCCATGGCTGCCCCCCACCCACCCCACCCGAGGCAGCATAGAGCTGCACACTTTGGGTTCCTCCCTGCCCTTCTAAGAGCAGAGGAAATAAAGAGCTGTGTTTGTCCCTGAAAGGCAAAATCGCCCGAGGCTTTTTCCTTTCTCCCATCTCCACCGGTGCTCCCAAGGGCCACAGGAGTCCATGTCCCTCACCTAAGGGTCCTGAGTGAGTTTAGTATCTGTGTGCGTGCCGGCGTCTCCCGTCCAAACATCTGGGCCAGACTGGGAGGTGTGCACCCCACAGGCCACAGCCTCAGATGGTGGGATGCACAAGTCCTCACTAAAAGTGCGAACTGAGCTGGGCACTGTGGCACACGCCTGTGATCCCAGTGACTCAGGAGGCTGAGGCAGGGGGATTGTGAGTTCCAGGACAGACACAGCCTGCCTGACTGAGCAAGGCCCTGTCTCAAAATAAAAATAAAAAATAAAAAAGAGGCTGATGGTGCAGCTCAGTTAGAGCACTTGCCTGGCATGTGTGAGGCCCTGGGTTCAACCCCCAGTACTGAAAAAAATAAAACAAAAAACTTCAAATAAATGTTCTTTCCCGTGAACAGCACAGTAGAGGCCACGAGAACTTGGGCCCTGGAGCCAGATGGCTTGGGCTGAGTTCCACTCGTTTGTGGTTTGACATGGGACATTTTCATTAAACTAAGCACTGGGCAGGGATTTAGCTCAGTTGGTAGAGTGCCACTCTACAGTCCCTGAGGTCCCGAGTTTGATTCCCAGCACCGCAAAAATGGGAGAAGGACGTGGCGACCCACTCCCCAGGCAACCCTGAAACAACCAGCCATTGAAAACTCTGTAAGGGTCGCTATGAGTCAGACACAACTTGACGGCACCTAACAACTACAACACAACAACTAAGTGCTCATGAGCTAACTTGCAGAATGGCAGGGAGACCAGGCTTGGGTATAGACAGGATGGGATAGCGTATGTGCTGTGCTAGGCACAGTGCCTGTTGTGTATTAAGCACGGGATACCTGTCAGCTGTCATAACTGATATTTTTCCCTAAACAAGCCAGTAGTGGAAGAGCTGCTAAAGTAACTCAGCAGTCCAATGTGCTACATATAAAATATTTTATTAAAAATAGCTCAGCCACATAGTACTTCAGAAGGAACAGAAGAGCTACAGTTTTCCCCTTTTGCCACGACACAGAAGAAATTAGTACACTGAACCAATCAGACGGTCCCCTTGTGCAGCACATGCTGAAGATCATCAGGCCACGGGCCCTCAAAGAACCGACAGCATCAGGGGCCCCCAGGGAGCCACCGCCTGGGTCTACCCTGCACAATCGAGGCTTCGTCCATAAATAGCTCTTTATCCTTTTGGCAAAACTGAGCGCTATTTTCTACTCCCAGTTCGGGACTCCAGTGAAGAAAGCAAACACAAAACTTGTTTTCTTTTTGAAACAAAACTCTCGTAGTGAAAGCAAAATGTGACACCCATGATCTGAGCCACTCTCATTAGGGATCCTGTCCTAGCTCAAAAGCAGAGTGTGTGGCCAACGGTTCAGAGTTAGGAGGGCAGATGGGGGAGAGGTCTGCGGTCCAGAAAATCACAAGCTCCCAGCGCCACCACCCCAGTGCACCTGCCGTGTGAGCTCTGTGTGTCCTCGGTCACTCCCAGAATGCAGGCGTCCCCCTGTACAAACGGTTAAGTGCACATCAGTCCCTCTGCTCCTTCAGTGGGGCGGAGGTGCCTTCGTTGCAGTCTGTTGGTGTGGAGGGCAAGAAGACAGGAGGGAACGTGGCCGAGATGGGCCACTCAGTCTGGTGTCCGGGTGTCCGGGGTCTTCTCCTGGACCTCGTCATACTGCGGCGGTGGAGTCAAAGGCTCGATGGAGGGAGGAGGGATGTTTTTGTCTGGCAGGTTGATCCTGAAGTCTTTGAGGTGAAGTTTTTCAGATTTAATCCTTCGGACTTTGAGCGGCTTCAGGCGTTTGGCCAGCTTGGAGTTCTGCCTGTCGGGGAGATGGCCCGGGCTGGCCTCCACGTCAGCCCTGGGGACTGTGGGGGTCGTCTCGTCCAGCCCCGTCAGCGACTCATAGGAGGGGAGAGAGATGCTCATCCTTGGGTTCTGCTCCGGCTCCCTGGCTTCTGAGTAGTTCGTGTTCATCACTTCCTCATAGCTGGGGACGTAGTACCGAGAGGAGACCTCTTCCTCCTCCTCCTGGCTGCAAGATGACAAATACAGACATACAGTGTCAGCATGTGCTCAGGTCACTTAAAATCCCCAAGAGATGGACTGCAGAGCCCATGTGGGCACCGCACGTGCCAGCTTTGTAAACCACCAATGTGTCCTGTTGTTGTTAGGTGCTGTTGAGTCGGTATCCGACTTACAGCGACCCTGTGTACAACAGGCAAAACACTATTGTCAGTGTTTCTCTGCTGTTCATAGTTGTTTTTTGTTTTTGTTTTTGTTTTTGTTTTCAGTACTGGGGGTTGAACCCAGGGCCTTGTGCTTGCATGCTTTGTAAAGTGCTGGACCACTGAGCTGCACCCCACCCCATTTTTTACTTTTTTGAGACAGGGTCTCACTAAGTTACTCAGACTGCCCTTGGTCTTGAACTTGCAATCCTCCTGCCTCCGCCTCCCAAGCCGCTGGGATTACAGGCATGCGCCACCGCGCCCAGCTGTTCATAGGGTTTTCAAGTACTAACCAGGCCCGACCCTGCTTAGCTTCTGAGATCTGATGGGATCGTATGCCACAGGGCTGTGGCTGCAGGCATATGTGTCTTAGAAGTAATAAAAGGCAACAATTTGCCTATTTACTATGAGCTGGACGCTGTTCTAAGTACTTTAGCACAAAGACATCAATTTCATATTCTTAACAATGAAAAAAAAAAGGAAGACCCTTCATTAGATGGATTGACACAGTGTCTGCAACAATGGGCTTCAACATAAAGAAGATAGTGTGCCTTGCACAGAATCAGGATTGTTGCACCCCGCTGTATATAGGGTTGCTATGAGTCGGACCCGACTCTACAGCACCTAACAACAACAATAACATTGGGACCTAAGGTCAGCATACCCATTTTCTGGATGGGAGGACCTTGATTGGACTGGGAAGCACCTAGGAGATATATCCACTTATTTCTGGAAATAAAAATCTTTATTTCTAGAAATAAAAATAGGTGGATTCATTGCTGTCCTATCAACAGGATGCTGGTTAAGTGACTTTGTCACACCTTTAGGAAATGGGAGGACAGGAGATGAAGCCCACACTTCAACCACTAGCCAGTATTATTTGGAAGTCAAACCTCCTTTGCCTGTCGGCCTTTCACATTTCACAGTGTGATGGGTGGGCTATTTAGTCCAGTGCCCAGTGGGGTCCTTTGGCCAAAGGCAACACAAAACTGTTCGAAATGGTGGCCCATCTGAAGCAACATGGCTGTCCTCAAGTAGAGAAGGAACATATGAACTATGACATGTATATGCACCTCAAATCATTCTTAACTTTTTTGTTTTGTTTTAGAGACTGTATCTGGCTGTGTAGCCCAGGCTGGGCTCAAACTCACTATGTAGCCCAGGTTGGGCTAGGATTTTCTATGCAGACCAGGCTGACCTTGAACTTACTCTATGCCCCAGGCAGGTCTGGACTTAAGTGTGTAGCCCAGGCCAACCTCAACTTCCTGACCTTGCTGCCTCAGCCTGCTGAGAGCTAAGATTCTAGGCGTGTGCTACCCCACCTGGCAAATTATTTCCTCATTTTATCTTCCAAGCTCATCCTAAGACTGGAACAACCAGATACTCAGCCTTACCCTCCCTTGACTGTCGAAAGGGAAACCACGAACTCAGGACATTTTACAAATGTATTCAGAGTTTGGCCAAAGCCACCTACTTGGATGTTCTGCCTGAGCCTGCACAGTGATCCTGGCCAGCACCAGACAATGGGGCTTCCCTCTCACCTGCCTTCAAGGAGCTCGTGTGTGCTCATGGTCAAGGTGGGGAATTGTGGGTGACTGATTGCAGATGTTTGTTTATTCCTTTTTTTTTTTTTTGTGGTACTGGGGCTTGAACCCAGGGCCTCGCGCCTGTATGCTCTGCAAGTGCTAGACCACTGAGCTGCGCCCCCAGCCCATTTTTTTACTTTTTGAGACAGGGTCTTGATAAATTATCCTCTCCATGGTGCGGCTCTGGTCTCACGTGAACAAATACAGGTCAGCAATAGCTGGAAGAACACCCCCGAATGGATAGGCCGTGATTTCACCCGACGGGTGGATATTTAGGTTGCTTCTAAGCTTTGCTGTTCTAAACAATGATCGGATAAACTTGGATGAACGTACTGTTGCTCTGGACTTGTTCAACTGTCTCCTAAGGAGAAGCTCCTAGGCAGAGAAGAGATGGGGAGGTGCACCTTGAACTCTCTCCCTCCCAGGCCAACACGTCAGAAATGTGTCTGTTACCACTCCCTCAGCCGCCCACCTCCCCTGCGACTCTCCAACACGGGGCCCTCTAAATGGGTCAGTATAAATAGCAGAGAGGCCCTGACATAGCGCTGGGCATGGCACAGTGTCAGGGAGGGTTTCCTTCTGTTGTACATAGGGTTGCTATGAGGTGGCACCTAACATGACAGACGAAGGAAAAAAAAAAGGTCCAGGTCATCTTGCATTTTAGCACCAATGAGGCTGACCATCGACAAAATGCTTGTTTGCAGCTTCTGTCTCTTTTCCAACTTGTGTGTTCATCTCTAATAATCATTTGCACAGGCTTTAATATATATATATATATATATATATATATATATATATATATATATATATATGATGGGAACACCAACTTTTACATGTTCCCTGGTTTTTCACCTGACTTTTAAATGTACTGCCTGTAGCCGTAGCACTGTGGCATCCGGTCCCATCAGATCTCGGAAGCTAAACAGGGTCGGGCCTGATTAGTACTTGGATGGGAGACCGCCTGGGAACACCAGGTGCTGCAGACTTGGGAGAAAGACCCGGCAACCCACTCCCAAAAATCAATCTGCCATTGAAAACCCCATGAACAAATAACAGAGAAGCACTGACAATAGTGTTTTGCCTGTTATATGCAGGGTCGCTATGAGTCAGATACTGACTTGCTGGCACCTAATAACAACATTTAAATGTACTGGTGGCATTTTGGGTCAATGCAAATACTGCTTTTGCATTGCTGCTTCCCAACCTTTCTGAACAAAAGTAGACACACAGAGCATGCTGGGGGTAAAGGACAGCTGACCCCCCTGGAGCCCTGGACACTCCAAGTCCCAGTCGGTTCCCCTGGGACACCTCAAGCGTGCCCCACCCCCATAGTCCATTCATACCAGATAATTTGGGAAGCCCTGGTCTTGAAGTACAAAGTGATTTGCAAGAGCCGGGCATGGTGGCACATGCCTGTCATCCTAGTGACTCAGGAGGCAGAGGCAGGAGGATCGCAAGTTCAAGACCAGAGGCAGTCTGTGCAATTTAGTGAGACCCTGTCTCAAAAAGTAAAAAAAAGATGGACTGGGGGTGCAGCTCAGTGGTCCAGCACTTGCAAAGCATGCAAGCGTGAGGCCCTGGGTTCAACTCCCAGTACTGCAAAAAAGCCAAAAAAACAAAAAACAAAAAAATCCCAAAGTGATATGACTTGCAACATGGTAAACTGATTTACAGAGTCTCCGTGGAAGAGCGTGGGAGGGTAAGACCTGTGAGACTAACACACTTTCATCCCTGAGCTGTGAGAGGCCAGTGAGTCCTCCAGGTTGCTGGGCTGCTGGCCAGGCCGCCTCACCTGTCTTCCTCGTGGGCGTGCGGCGCGGCTCCCACCTGCTGCTGGATGTGCGCCAGCTCCTCGCTCTGCCGCTGCTTCCTCCTGTCGCGGATGCTCAGGCAGATGGACAGCAGCAGCAGCATCAGCCCGGCCCCGACCAGCACGTAGGCCACCGAGAAGGTCTTGCTCTTGAGGATGCCGCTGCCTATCTCCGTCTTGTTGCCCTGGGCATGGGGCTTGTCGGCGGCGCTGAAACCGGGTACCAGGTTCCACATGGCCATGATGACCCCGAGGACCAGCATCCCCAGGCCGATGGCCGTCAGCGCGTAGTGCGAGCCGTTGGCCTTGGACTGAGCCATCATGGTGGCAGGGGCGGGACAGGATGAAGCTCACAGAAAGAAGATAAATAAATACAAAGCGGCAGCAGCAGGAATAAGAGCCCAGTAAGGGCACTAAAGAAAACGGCTGGTACCACACAAGAAAAACATCAGCTGAACTCTCAAGCGATGGTTCCACGCAAACTCTGGGCAGCCTGCGTGGACGGGTGTAGCTGGAAGGTCTGCAAGGAGAAGAGAGAGAGAAGATCAGATCCCACGGAAGTGGCTTTGTGAAGCAGCAAGCCACCTCACCGAGAAGGCAGGGGGCACTGTGAGGCCACCGCAAGCTCTGGCTCCGCTGCGCCTCGGCTGTGTCCCAGATGTCCCAAGGGCTCCCACTCCTCCGGGGAGCCTACAGAGGAAGATGCGTCACCACCCCCACGCCCAAAGGAAAAACCAGACCATGTCCTGCAGGAGGCTGGCAAGGTCACACCTCAGGGCATCGGAACATTTTGTGGCGTTCAAGGAGGTACAGGAAAGTCTTAGCCCTCGCTGACTGGCCAGGAGGGTGGGCAATGGCAGGGCTGAGCCCAGAGCGGTCATTCTGCAGGATGGCCCAGGTGATGGGGCACCTGTTGATGACAGGTCCCATCCAGACAGTCTATGGGGTCTGTCTACCACCTTCCTTGGCTCCCTATTTCTCAAGGAGAAAATCCATCTCTGTACCATGGCGCTTGCAGCTGCCTCGCCCACTTCATCTCTTCCCTGCACTCCCCGCTCCAGGACCTCTGCAGATTTTAGATCACTGCAGCTCAGGGATCTCTTCCACGTGTTCCCATCAGCCCCCGCCAATTACTGTGGCAAGTCTCTCTCTTCCTGTGCCCACATCATCACCTCTGAGCCTGGCACATAGCTTGTTGTTGTCAGGTGCCGCAGAGTCAAGTCCGACTCATAGCGACCCGCTGCACAACAGAACGAAACCCTCCCAGACACTGTGCCATGCAGGGCACTATTATCAGTGCTTCTCTGCTAATCATGGGGTTTTTCAATCGCAGACTGGCTTCGGGATTGTTTTGGGAGTGGGCTGCCATGTCCTTCTCCCACTTCTGCAGTGCTGGGACTCGAACTCAAGGCCTCAGAGAGCGCAGAGCAGCGCTCTACCGACACAGCAGGGACTCATCGAGGGTTGGCTGAATGGATGTCAAATGAAATGAACAGAGGCCACAGGAAGCCAGACAAACTTTTCTTCAGCCCCATCAAATTTTCCTTTCCACAAAAAGAGGCAGAAAAGTCTGCACACTTTTTATCTTAGGGCTGCGCCCAGGCAGACCCAAAAGTCTCTTCCCAGGAAGCAGCCCAAAGACCTGAGCTAATGGGAGGGGGCCGCTGTCCTGTGATCCCGTGGCCATGCGATGGCCAAGTGAGCCGGGCTGTAAGTGATGTGAAAACTTCAGGCTGGCACATTTTCTGGGACCATGGAGGAGGAGAGGGTGCAGCCCCTCGCTCACCACTCCGTACGCCGCTCTTCTAGCAGAGGGAACTTTGCCAAGCACCAAAGCGTAGCGGACGCTTAGCTAGGCGGATCCTGTGTCCAGCTCTGCGTTCTTTCCCACCTCTCCAAAAGGACAGCTAACCAGGCCGCAGGGAATCTGATGCGGTGCAGGTATTTTCTCATCAAGCTTTGGGCTTCATCTGACATTGG
Source organism: Pedetes capensis (assembly GCA_007922755.1). Lineage (NCBI taxonomy): Eukaryota > Metazoa > Chordata > Mammalia > Rodentia > Pedetidae > Pedetes > Pedetes capensis. The sequence goes on along the minus strand of VMDO01029774.1, from coordinate 10,624 downwards.
CCCCTCTGTTAAAAGACACTCTAAAAATATTTGGGACAACCTCCTTTATCAGCTCGAAGTGCATACCTTTCTTTTTTCCCACCTGACAAGTATTTCTTGGGCATCTACCTACCTGCTGAGAAGCAGGCGAGGCTCTGGGGAAATTTGAGGGAGCACGTTAAGGTTGGGGGCGGCTTCCAGGCCAGCAGGAACATCATCTCCCGAAGTAAGAGTAAAAGGGAGCGACGTGCCGATCGCGGTGGCGCACGCCTGTAATCCCAGTGGCTCGGGAGGCAGAGGCAGGAGGATCGCAAGTTCGAGACCAGAGGCAGTCTGCCTAACTTAGTGAGACCCTGTCTCAAAAACTAAAAAAATGGGCTGGGGGTGCAGCTCAGTGGTCCAGCACTTGCAAAGCATGCAGGTGTGAGGCCCTGGGTTCAACCCCCAGTACCACAAAAAAAAAAAAAAAAGGGAGCGAAGTGCAAGATCTATGGAGCTACACAACAGAGGGTCCCAGCTGCAGCTGGGAGCTTGGGGGACCTCTCAGGGCTAGAAGTCCCATTGGCATGGAAGACACGGCACAGTGGGCACATGTGTGTCCATGTGTCAGGGCACGTATTCACGTGGATGTTTTGCACGTACTTCGCACATGCCTGTCGCGAGCCCCTGGGTACATGGTGCGCACACTTGCACATGCGCAGGAGCAGGGGCAGGTATGGTGTGCATACGTGCAGGGGGAAGAGCACTGACCAGGGAGCCCACGGCAGACCCTGCCGTGGAACCAGTGGGGAAGAGTCCACCATACACACAAGGGTCTTTGTTTCTCACAGTGTCACAGCTGGCAAGAGGGAGAACGGGGGCTTCAGCAGCCTCAGGGAGGCACGGTTTCTGCCAAGTGCATCTGAGCCAAGGCCAGACCCAGAGGCTCGCGGCCAGGAGGTGCAGGGCTGGAGGCTTGGGCAGGAAGTGGGAAGGACAGAAAAGCCACTTCCTGAGCACCTGTGGGCGCCGGACAGCAGGCCTTGTGCGGGGACACCGGGGCTGGGTTTATCAGACAGTGGCCTGGGCCACTTCACCTCCCTCCTGCCCACTCTCGATCACACTCACGTGGAAAGAGGCCCAGTAGAGCCACGGCCGGGCTGAAAATACCAGGATTAGAACATTCTCATGCACGAATACATTTTCACCTGTTGAACTGATAATGATTAAAAGCAGCCAGTAATGCCCAGGGTGAGTAAGGGAATTGGCATGGGCAGTTTTATATAATACCATCGGATGGTAAGTTTTGGTTTTATGGATCAAAAGTTTCAAAGTGTTATTTCATTTTATTTTGCTTGGCTGTGGGTTGAACCCAGTACCTTGCGCATGCGACGTAAGTGCTCCACCGCTGAGCAGCACCCCCAGACCCCTTTTCCATTTTGTATTATATTTTCCTGAGACAGGGTCTCACTAAGTTGGGCAGGCTGCTTCTCTTCTTCAATCTGTGTCCCTTCTGCCTGAAGTCATTGCGGTGTCAGGTGTGTGCCACTGAGCCTGGCTATTTAAAAATGTTTATACCCTTTGACGCTATAACTCTGACTTCTCGGAATTACGTACAAAGATATTCATCACAGCTTTATAGTAGTGGGAAGCTAGAAGCCACTTAAATACCTGATAACCCAAATCTGCTTAATTATGGTAAACACATTTATTAAATGACAGTCACAGAGCAGCTAATATGTTTTTAGGTCAAGCCACAAAGTTAAAACAACCGTATGTTCAGAGTGGTTCTAATTTTTAAAAAATTCTAAACACATGGTATAAAGGAAAAAAGAATGAATGATGGTCCTTATACTAAAATTTTTAAAAGACAACACATGTATATATACATATACACATATATACATTTTTAAAAGACAACATATGTATATATACATATACAAACATGTATATAAAATTCCTGGGGTGGGGGTCATTTTGTAAACTTGGAACGGGGATTGCTTCTGGGGCTTGCAGGGATGGAGAAGGGAACCTTAGCTCTATTTCCACATTTTGGGATTTTTATAAAGCAGCACAGCTGGGTGGCAAAGAAAGAACTTTGGAGTTAGGCTGCCTAGGCTCTGATCCTCACTCTAATCTTTCTCAGCTGTGTGACCTTGGGCGAGTTACTTGACTCCCCTGGGCCTCAACTGTAATATAGGAGGCCAAAATTCTCAAGTGCATACCTTATAGAGGAATTATGATAAGTAAATGTACATAAAGAACCTAAAAAGCATGTGGTCAAAGCCTGCACTCTTTGTGGGGTGAAATTACCCACAAGGAGGCAAAAATTCGTTCTTGGGGGTAAGGTAAACAAATCTTAGATATCACAGTTGTTTGGACCCTCCAGAGGGCTACAGCACACAGACACAAAGTATAACCTCGATATGAAAACTTTATGGGGTAAGTTAGATGTAGTGGTGCATGCCTGTAACCCCAGCTAGCATTGTGAGTTCAAGTCCAGCCTGGGCTGCATAGCAAGACTCTATCTCAAAAAGAAAAAAAAAAAAAAAGTCATAGAGTTTGGGGCACATTCCAAAAAGAATACAGAAGGTGGAGGAAAAAGTTCGGAAACACTATTTACTGTATTGTTGTTAGGTGCCGTCGAGTCCGACTCATAGCGACCCTATGTACAGCAGATAGAAACACTCCCCGATTCTGTGCCAGGCACACGATCTTATTTATATTTAAGCCCATTGTTGCAGACACTGTGTCAATCCATCTGGTGGAGGGTTTTCCTTTTTTTCATTGACCTACCACTCTCCCAAACATGATGTCTTTCTCCAGGGATTGGTCCCTCCTGACTACATGTCTGAAATATGTAAGACCCAGTCTGGCCATTCTTGCTTCAAAGTTTCAAAACTCTCAAATTACATCACCTGAGATATTTATAGTTATTTTCTCTGTGTGGTCAGATTAAGCAGGATCTTTACTTTCTTTTTCTTACTGGGAGAATAAGTTGGAAAACAGAAACGTTGATGGGTTACTTTCACAATAAGCCAGTGAAATAAAGGGCTTTGTTCTTTGGGCTTGTGGCAGGGCTGCGTGTCCACAGGGGCTTAAACTTGTCATCAGATGCGACCCTCCTGTTGGAGACCGTGGCTGCCGCTGGATTCCCTGTGGTCTGGAAACTCAGTCCCAGCTGGCTGGCTGTTTATCTTGTTTCTGGCTTGTTGACCCTGGATGGTCCTGTGTTATATTTAGTCTGGTGTTCTTTCCCTTTCAAAAATATGGAAAGAAGCTAATTTTGTGCTTAGAGGATTTGGACCATGCAGCTTCCAACAGGTGCTTAAAATAGAGCAGCCTTGGGGGGCGCCAGGGGGCCCAGCTGGGCCAGGCTCGGAGTTGGACCAGCTCTCACATTCAGGCCAGGACTTAGGGGTGTGCGGGTGATGCCGGACCTGGGTTTTTAAGCCAAACTGGCATTGAGTACAGAGAAAGACTTACCTGTTGGTCCCTGGGCAGACTCGGGGCGGGCTGCGAGCGGCCCTTCATGTTAGAATCCTGAGGTAGGGTAGGAGCCACCTGTAAAGAATTGGAGACAGTGGTCTAAGTGAGCCGTGAGCATGTGGGGCAAGCTGCTATGCGAGACCAGGGGTGCTGGAAGAAGCTCAACTCTGTCCAAATAAGGCTAGGCCGCAGAAGGGTGACAATAGGGTACCTAACACTCACCTGACCCTCCTCTCCCGAAGTTTTATCCACCCTACCTGAGGGCTCCAGAGAAGACACAAGGAAACACTCCCGGGTCTTTGTATGAAGAATGTATAACCTCGCTACCAAAACCATAAAAGGACAAGCAACACATGAAAATGACAGGCCAATCTGATCCTCCAGCCCAGAGCAAAAATCCCAGGGAAAATACCAGCCAGTGGAAACCAATGGGGTTTTTAAAAAAGATAAGGGGACACAAGCACCTTGGGGTTATCTCGAGAATGCAGGGTTGGTTCAACACTGGGAAAGAGGAGGGATGAGCTGCCAGGGACCATGAGTGACAGCTACTTTCACCAATCGGGAGGAGCCTGACACACACAATGAGGAACAGAAAAAAGCAAAACGCAGAATAATACACATAGCATGAGTCCACTTAAATAAAGTTCAAAACCAGCCAGCATAACACTTTACTTTTGTAATACACAGATTAGACACTACCTCCTGGAAGAATGAGGAATATTTTGGGGGAGGAGAAGAGTGAAGAGTACATGAGTGTCTCATTATATTACTCCTTTTAAGTCACACATATATCTTAGATATACTCTTTTGATTGGTTGAAATATTTCAAAATAAGAATTTCTAAAAACCCATTCATGTGTTTTCATTACTCTCAGCATAAAATCCTTCAAGCTCCCCAGACTGGACTTCTGACCCCCTCTCATATTTTATCTTCTGGCTCACCAGTCCTCTGTGGCTTCCATTCTGTTTTTGTCACATCAAGCACTTCCTGCCATAGGGCCTTTGCACCTGCTGTCTCAATTGCTGGGGAACATTCTTCCATCTGCCTTTGGCTCTCCTACTTCTTTACTACCTGTGTCTCTAGTTCCCCCAGCACCCTATGTAAAAGGCCCCCTCCCTCACCTACCTGCTCTGCAGTTCCTGCTTAGTTCCTTGGTGACATTCCTCCCCATGGATGGATGAATTGCATCATATCTATAAAAGTCTCATTTTTGCTTTCTCATTGGCTCTGTGGCTCCTGTACCATAGTTTAAACTCCCTCATAGAAAGTCCATTGCTAAATGCCCAGCACCCAGTATAATGGGCCTGGCACTTAACAGTCATTTAATAAATATTTCTAGGAGCAGATGACTATCTGGCAAGTTTAAACGTTTGGCTGATGTCTCCTATCACCGAGGGGACGTTCCCAGCCCCAGGTGGGCACCAAGCGGGAGAAGGTTAGTAAGAGCGCACTCTTGGGAGGACTCAGATGCCCACATCTTATGTCCGTATGCACATGATGTGCCAGCAGCCTGGGAAAGGTGCCCGGCATGGATGGATTTCCACCAGGACCAAGAAAGTGTGGATTTGGATCTGATTCTCTGATGGGGCCTGAGGTTGCAGGGGCTCCCTGGTCCGCCCAGGCAGAGGTCAGTGGCGAGTGCAAAAGCCCCAGGGGGCTCCTTCCTCCCTCCACTGGGTGCACAGCCATGGCCAGTGGTGGGCAGGGAAGGCTGTGTTGCCATAGGACGTCCTAGTTCCAGCCACCAGCGTGCTCCACTCAACTGAGCGGGGAGCGGGGTCCTTGCTGCTAGCGTAGACCTGGGCGGGGCCTCCAGGAACGCCAACTTAAAGACAAATGAAATCAAGTCAAACAGTCTGGGTAGGGGCGGCTCAGCAACGCAGCGCTCGCCTGGCGCGGCGTACAAAAGGCCCTGTGGTCCCCCCATCCCCGCACGCTGCAAAATCAAAACAAAACATGAAAACCAACACTGAAAGCAGAGCGGCCTTGGCTGGAATGGGGCAAATGGCCCAAGGATGGCTGCCCGGGCCCCGCTGCCTCTTCGCGCCCACTGGGGAAACCACAGGACACAGTGCCGAGCTGGGGCCGAGCTGGACCCTCGCGCTCTGGGCTGCAGCCATGCGGGGTGGGTCCAAAGCGCTGCCCGCTCTGGTTGGCTTCAGGGGGGCTCCCCAGGCCGAGGTGTCTGGCAGCACCACCAGCCCAGCCCTGCCACAAAGAGGCCATTGTCCCTGTGCAGACCGCTGCCTGCCAAGCTGCGCAACTGGGAAAGGGATCCCGGCTCCTTTCAGAAGGAACCAGGCTGAGCGACCTCTGCACGGAGGCGGAGGAAGTCAGCGCCTCCTGTCCAAGTTTCAGCTCACAGGCACTTTTGTCACCAAGTTCCCATCTCATGGGGTGGGGGTGGGAAGAGAGGCGCGGAGCCACCCTGGGGGAGAGTTCCAGGCCACCTCCCCACCCCACGGGGGTGCGGCCAAAGGGTGTCAGGTTCCTGCTCCAGCAGGGCACCTGGATCTCTTCCACTGTGGTGCTTGGGAAAAGGGAAGGCAATGTGCAAATGAGTCATTAAGGAAGAGGAGAGGGGAGCGGAGCTGCTGGGACAGGTTTGGAATTGTGAGGCCGGGTTAGTGACAGTGGTAGGGACGGTGGCGATGGCAGGTGCCAGCGACACCTGATCCTCTGCGTGAATCAGGCACCTTTGTAAAGTCACCTGGTCCTCATGGCCACCCTTCCAGGAATCTCAGAGTGAGTAGGTGATTTGCCCTGGGTCACACAGCTAGTGAGCATCAGAGTCAAGCCTTGCCATCAAACCTGGCAGGCTTTGAAGCCGCCTTGTGTATCCTGAGCCACACTGGCTCCTGCCAGGCTGAGGCTCTGTGGGCCCCTCCCTGGGTCAGGCAGGCAGGCTCTGCAGGGGCAGGTGACCACAAAAGCATAAACAGTGACAGGTGAACATTTCTTTGACTTTTTTGAAGATCTTGATTTAAGTAATTTCTGGGTCCCTATTGCATGCTTTGGGCTGGGAGTTAGCTCAGTTGGTAGAGCACTGCGCTGCAGTCTCTGAGGTCCCGAGTTCAATTCCCAGCACCGCAAAAATGGGAGAAGGACCTGGCAATCCACTCCCAAGGCAACCCCGAAACAGTCAGCCATTGAAAACCCTATGAGGGTTGCTATGATTCGGATACCGACTCGATGGCACCTAACAACAACAACAATTGCATGCTTTAGAAAGGGCCACACAGACATGTGAGGCATAGTTTTACCAGTGATCAGGGAGACTGGCAATTCTCCCTAAATCCAAGGAAGTCAGCATCACCATGAGAGCAAGAGTTTGTTGGAGCTGGCTGGGTGCCCAGCTCTTTCTTCACGTAACCAGTCTTGGGCAGCTTTCTGTTGCTACAACAAAATATACGAGGCTTGGTCTTTTATAAAGTAAAAAGGTTTACTTCACTCACAGTGTTGGGGCCTAAACATCCAAGATCAGGCAGCCCCATCTGTTCAGCCTCTGCTCAGGGGCCCCTTGGCTTCCTTACAACATGTCAAGACAAGAAGACCGAGAGACTCAGGGGCCAGGTTCATTCTTTTTTATAACAACCCACTCTCATGGGAACTAACTGAGGATCTGTGAGAACTACATTAATTCTTCCCAAGAGCAGGGTCCCGGATGACCTGATTACCTTCCACCAGGCTCCTCCACCTCTTATAGGTTTTAACCCCTTGACCCTGCCATATTGGGGAACAAGCTTCCAGCACCTGGAGCTTTGGGGGACACACTCAAATCATTGTTGTTGCTAGGTACTGTTGAGTTAGGTCTGGCTCAGAGCAACCCTAGGTACAACAGAATGAAACACTCCCCGGCACTGTGCCATGCCTGCCACTGTCAGTGCTTCTCTGCTCATTGGTAGAGTGCTTGCTCTGTGAGCTCTGAGGTCTTGAGTTTGATCCTCAGCATTACAAAAGCAGGAGAAGCACCTGGCAAGCCCACTCCCAAAACAATCCTGAAACAATCAGCCATCAAAAATCCTATGAATAACACAGAAGCATTGACATAGTGCTGGGCATGGCACAGCGTCAAGGAGTGTTTTATTCTGTTGTACATTGTGTGGCTATGAGTCAGACTTGACCCAACAGCACCGAACAACAACTCGAACCATAGCTTCCATTAATAATTACTAGTTCTGTGTTATAGATAAAGATACTTAGGTTCAGAGAGGTAAAACAAATTTTCCAAAGCCACACAGTTTGTACAAGGCAAGGGTAAACTATGTTTGATTCTAAAGCCCATGCTTTTAGTCCCAGGTTGTATTGCTAAAAAGGGGCACATGTAAGGAGCTTATAAAAAGAGGGATAAGTTCAAATTTGAGAGGGACAAGAAGAAGGAAGATGAAGAAACAGCTCTGAAGGGCCTTGAGGTGTGTGTGGTGTTTCTGTGGATGGCGTGTGGGATAGGAGGAGATTAGGTATTCCTGGGGAAGGGGAGTGCCTGTAGCCGTAGCCCTGTGGCATCCGATCCCATCAGATCTTGGAAGCTAAGCAGGGTTGGGCCTGGTTAGTACTTGGATGGGAGACCTCCTGGGAATACCAGAAGCTGTAGGCTTGGGAGAAGGACCTGGCAACCCACTCCCAAAAATCAATCCGCCATTGAAAACCCTATGAACAGCAGAGAAGCACTGACAATAGTGTTTCCCCTGTTATACGTAGGGTTGCTATGAGTCGGGTACCGACTGGATGGCACCTAATAGGGGAAGGGGCATCCCAAGTGACCCCGGACAGAGGAGGAAAGTGAGCACCTCCCAGAATGCACTATAGCTTGTAGGGAGCAGAGGCGGCTTCCCTTCCCCGCTCCCAGTACAGGGTGCCGGTGAATTTGACAACACTGACATCATTAGGCCTTGCCAACCCAATGCGCTACCCCACATATGTGTCGGTGAAGTCAAGGAAGACAGATTCATCCCACAGACCCCAGGGCCGTCACCAGGAGAAGCAGGTTAAGGAACCCTGAATCTTCTCAGGAGGGGGCTGGCACGAGCACTCAGCCTGCGGTGGCCTGGCCACACTCGATATGTCTTGGGAAATGAGACAATGCCCAGCTTCCTCTCCTGGGATGGTGTCGAGAGATGCAGAGCAGCAGCCAGGAACCCCATGCGCGTCCGCTCAGCATGAGTCGGCACTTGGAGTTGTCCCTGGGCTCTGGCCCCTGGCCACCCCTGTCCTGTCCCCTGGTGAAGGAAAACAGCCACTGAGCACCAGCCTGGCCCCGGCCCCTGGGCATGGACTGTGCTTCACTCAACCAACCAGCCTCCAAGGGAGGCCCACTATCCCCGCCTCTGTCCATTTAATCGAGGACCACGCCGGGGCATAGAGAGGCTGCATGACTAGCGAGGCTGGGGTTGCCCAGGCAAGGAAATGGCACCCGTGACCCTCCTTTGTCTGGGTCTTCCTCATCCCCTGGGGGCAGAAGCCCGGTACTCAGTCCCGCTTGGGAAGGACAAGCAAGGCAGGAAAGATCCTGCGAGCAATGGGCAGCTCAGACCTCCCTCCGGGCATGAGGACACCAGGGCGGGATGTCCCAAGAGCAGGAGGAGCGGATTCCGAGTCGTCAGCCTGGGTCCAAGGAGGTGGGACGGCGGGGTCCGTTAGTCAGGCTGGCCGGCGCTGCTCCACTGCCACTGTCCGGCAAGAACATGGGTGCCACCTGCCTGTGGCATTTGTCCTGTGCAGCCGGCAGGTGGGGTCAGCCACTGGATTTGCTCAGTTCTCCTCCCCCAGGGGCATGTCACGGCCGAGGAGCGGAGAAGGGCAGGGTGGCGGACTTACAGAACCAGAGGCATCCAGGCGGCTCGAGGGGCTGTGCCGCACTCAAGCAGCGGGACTCCAAACGTGGCCTGGTTCCTGCCTCCGCTCTGTTACTTAGTAATTCTGGAGACCGGAGAGTCTGCCCTCTGTGCACCTCAGCTCTGGCGCCTGGACGGAGGACTCTCCTGCTATCTCCCTGGCTGCCTGCTAGGATTTCCAGCTCCGAGTTTTGAGCCGTGTGTCTGTTTTTTAGCCACTCAACAACACACGAGTAACTGAGCACCTACCACAGGCTGAGTGTTGGGTGCAGAGGGACCATCCCAGGGGAAGCCTTGTCCCCCGAGAGCTCACAGACCACCACATTAACAGGCCGAGACCTAAGGGATGTGAGCAGGTGAGACCGGCTAAAGAATAGCCAAACTGAGGGGGGTTGGGACACACGATCACTGAGGAAGGGATACGTAGCGAAAGATTTGAGGGAAGGGACAGTGTGGAAACCCAGAGAAAGGCATTCCAAGGGCAGAGTCCAAGAGCAAAGATCCTGGGGCAGAAGCCTGCTTGGCAGTATCCAGAGACTACGAGGCTGAGGGGCTGGGATTTAGCTCAGTTGGGAGAGCGCTGCTCTGCAGTCTCTGAGGTCCTGAGTTCAATTCCAAGCACCGCAAAAATGGGAGAAGGTCGCGGCAACCCACTCCCGAGGCAATCCTGAAAACGATCAGCCATTGAAAACCCTGTGAGGGTCACTATGAGTCGGACACGACCCCACAGCACCTAAAAACAACCACAACGAGGCTGAGGGATGGAAATGTTACTACACAAAGGGTCCCATGCCCAGCAAGGAGCATCTGCCCTACCCAGGTGTCATTTGCAGACCTGCAGAGGCAGGAGGCACCCAGCCTTCTTTACAGAGGCCATGGAGGTAAGGGGCAGAGAAGAATCCAGGTCCAGCTCAGGGCTGTTTGTCACTCACCACCTGTGTTTTCCAGAGTTTGGGAAAAGGTACGGGGTTGGCTGGACCACAGCCCTCGAGATATCCAGGCCCTAATCCTTGGGATTCTGTGGCTGTGACCCTGTATGGCAAAGGTGCTTTTCCGATGTGAGTGAGCTGAGGGTCTCAGGATGGGGAAGTTCTCTGCATCATCCAGGGGGGTCCCATTTAATTCCAAACGTTTTTAAGACAGGGAGGCAAGCTGGGCGCAGTGGTGGCGCACGCCTGTCATCCCGGCAGCTCGGGAAGCAGAAGCGGGAGGATTGTTAAGTTCCAGACCAGAGGCTGTCTGCATCATTTAGCGACACTCTGTCTCAAAAAGTAAAAAAAAAAAAAAAAAAATAGGGCTGGGGGTGCAGCTCAGTGGTCCAGCACTTGCAGAGCATATAGGC
>VMDO01029773.1:0-22195 GCA_007922755.1 Pedetes capensis | reverse complement strand
AAGTAAAATCTTGGACAACCTCAATCTTTTCTCCATTTAATGTGAAGTTGCGTGCTGACCCAGTCGTAAGGATTTTTGTTTTGTTGATGTTTAGTCATAACCCATATTGAAGGCTATGATCTTTGATCTTCATCAGTAAATGTTTTAAATCCTCTTCATTTTCAGCAAGCAAAGTGGTGTCATCTGCATAACGCAGGTTATTAATGAGTCTTCCTCCAATCCTGATGCCGCGTTCTTCCTCATGAAGTCCAGCTTCTCGGATTATTTGCTCAGCGTATAAATTGAAGAGATAGGGTGAAAGTATACATCCCTGACGCACACCTTTCGCAACTTTAAACCACTCAGTGTTTCCTTGTTCTATTCGAACAACTGCCTCCTGGTTCATGTACAGATTTCTCATGAGCACAATTAGGTGTCTGGGCTGGGATTTGGCTCAGTGGGTAGAGCGCTGCGTTGCAGTCTCTGAGGCCCCAAGTTCAATTCCCAGCACTGCAAAAATGGGAGAAGGGCTTGGCAATCCACTCCCAAGGCAATCCCGAAGCACTCAGCCATTGAAAACCCACAGGGCTGGAATTTGGCTCAGTTGGTAGAGCGCTGTTCTGCAGTCTCCGAGATCCTGAGTTCAATTCCCAGCACCACAAAAATGGGAGAAGGATGTGGCAATACACTCCTGAGGCAATCCCGAAACAATCAGCCATTGAAAACCCTGTGAGGGTCACTATGATTATTATTGTAGCTGGTTTAAAACAGTTCAGAGTTTATAGCTGAGGGACAGTATTTATAACATGAATTTGTTTATTTGAGATTATTATTGTAGCTGGTTTTAAACAGTTCAGAGTTTATAGCTGAGGGACAGTATTTATAACATGAATTTGTTTATTTGAGACTACTTAATTTTAGCAAGGAAAATATGGTTGAAACTCACAAGCTGTGTCAAGTATGTATAAGATGTTGGTAAGTAGAGCATGTGAGTTAAACAGAGAGGAATGGGAAGCACAGATTATTCATGAGGCATCAAATATGCATGAGGCACTGGAGGCACTGAATAACAGGATACGTGAAATATACATGAGACATATAACACACTCATTATTCATGAGATCTTAATTCAGTTACCCATCTTTGACACCCATCTTGGCCCTGACAGTTCCATGCCCAAGAAACTCACTTAAAACCCGTGGTAGGCAACAAGATAATTTCCAAGCTACAGCCATTAGCCAGGCACACTTGACTCTGTGCCTCTCTAGTGGAGTAAGAATATCTCATTTGCCTGGGGCTTTTCCTGCCAGTGAGTCCCCTAGCTTGAATCTAAATTCTCATTTTGGTAACCATGTCATCATAGGGAAGGCAGGCAGACAGCAACTGAACATTTTGTACTGTGAGTTCAGATTTGTGAGTTCAGACAATATGTTACTTTTCATGCACTTCTTGTTGTTGTTAGGTGCTCTTGAGTTGGTGTCCAACTCCTAGCAACCCAAGGTGTAACAGATGAAGCACTACTGATAGTTCTTCTCCGCTATTCATAGAGTTTTCAATGGTTTATTGTTGTTTGGGAGTGGGTTGCTGGGTCCTTCTCCCAAGTCTAAAGCACCTAGTGTTCCCAGGTGGTCCCCTATCCAAGTACTAACCAGGCCCGACCCTGCTTAGGTTCTGAGATCTGATGGGATTGAATGCAGGCCAATGAACTTGTACTCTGTTATAAATGTGATAACTTACTCATATATTTTCCCTTGCTTTATGCTGTATATATTAGATGTATTTAATAAACCATGTGATTTGAACATTTTAATTTGGAGACCACTGGGAACCAGCTTTGGTAGTATTCTTGCTGTTTACTGTTGCACCAGTGTCCTTGCCACACAAGAAGGGTTCCAAGTCCTATTGGCCTAATTAAGTGCTATCTTTTAAATTATTCCATTGGCACAGAACCAGTATGATCCTTAGCAGAATATGTACTGATGTTATTAGTTCTTTAATCTTCATAGAAAATCAATTGAATTTTCAAGCACATAATTTTGTTAGTGCAGATAGGCACTGATACACATATCTGTAATACATAAGCAAAAACAAATCTTAGTTGAGGTTTAAAAACACATACCACCCAGAAAATGGTAATTGATACAGTTGGTCATGGTTAGAAATTAGTGAATTTGTACAAGTATGAGATGATCATAGCTAAGGCTCCTTGGCGTGTATTAATGATGATGACTCTTTTCAAATGATGCCTTGATGTGGAGTAAAATTGCAAGTGTTAGAGTTGTTGGCATTGTAATGGAAGACATTACTAACTCTGTCTGCACAACCCCACTCTGAGTCTTTTCCTCTACATTTTAGAACAGTTCCTGCTGAGACATTAGCATTTTTTCTGAGACCTTCTCATGAGAGCCCATTGGAATCCTCACCAGGAACTCAGGCTTTTCTAGGTTAAACCAAACATCCAGTATACTAAACTCTATGACACTGGCCTCTTAGGAACCGTAAAACACCAGTCATTGAAACTGCCTTTGAGAAGTCCAGATTAAGCTACAATTGAAGACTGGGTCTAATGTATTAAAAATGTAAGATTTTTAAAATAATTGAAGAGCACTAGTAAAATGTGTTCCTTATAGTTGATTTACATGAAATGCAGCTTTGCAGATGTGTTTTGCTACTGTTTTATGCTATTGCCTGAGTATTCCATTCTGCCCTAGGCAATATTATCTATTTCCACATCTTTTTCTTCAAACTTTTCTTTGAAATATAAACTTTTCCCACAGGTAACACACACAAAATAGTTGTGGATATAAGAAAATGTCAACTAAACTGCTGAATAGCAATTGTTATTACGTGATGATTTTTTAAAAAGACACAATAATGTATTTCTTACATTAGTAATTTAGGTTGGACTTAGTCCATAAATGAAAGGAAAATATTCTCCATCACATTTCATGTTTTTATTTTTTAGTATCTATTTTAAATCTTAATTTGTTTTTAACTTTTCTCAACTAATGCATCCCCATATGCTTGTCAGCTCATCGTGCCGTGGGGGTTTGCATGTTGCTGTAATGTTAAAAGTTATGCCACTGGTATTTCAGATACCAGCAGGGTCACCTGTGGTGGGTAGGTTTCAGCTGAGCTTCCAGACTAAGACAGAGAAGGGAGAAGGACCCAGCAGCCTACTTCCAAAATAGTCATCAAAAACCCTATGAATATCAGAGAAGCACTGTCAAATATTGTGCTGGAAAATGAGCCCCCCAGGTTGGAAGTCCTTCAAGAAATGACAGGGGGAAAATTGACACCTCAGAGTTGACCTTAGCGACAGGAATGGAGTAAAGCCCCTGGAACCTCCTTTTGCTGATGTGGCATGACTCAAAATGAGAAGAAATACAGTGCCTGGAAGAATGGGCTCGAACATAAAAAGATTGTGTGCATGGTACAGTGCTGTGCAGTGCTTCGTTTTGCCATACTTTAGGGTTGCTATGAGTTAGTTATGACTCAATGGCACCTAATAACAACAACAAACTCATGTATATGCATATTTATGATGATTTCAGCTACAAAAAAGAAAAAACTCAATTCAACTCGTTTAAGCACAGGAACATTTATATTATCTGAAATTTATTGGTAAAGTGTCTCTTGGTCTTGCTTTTCCATTAAGAACTTGAGTGCTTCTTTTTCTACTTTCCAAAAAAATACTATATATGAAAAATGTTTGAGCTCAGGGCATATTACCCTAAAATATAACTATAGGAGCCTAGACTATGTTACTTCATAAGGTGAAAAGAGGTTATAGCTTTCCTCACGATAAGCATCATGACTGACAGTACCATGACAAAAGCCAGATGAGCAAGAGAAAACCATAACAAATATGTAATCAAAGTTTTACATAATATAGGAGCCTTCTTTTTTTCTTTATTTATAAATGTTGGTGGGGTACAGAGTAGTAACACTTTTGCTATTTCTGTTATGCAACTATTACATCACTTTTGCTTACACATTCATCAGCTTATATGTTTTACAAAATCATATTTCCCATGCATTCATAAAATTGCATCAAATATTGTGAGATTTTTCCTCATGTGATTTTTTGTTGCTTTCAGAGAATGACGATATATAAACCTGAAGTTTAAAAGTTGTCTCTGAAATGTTCTAAAAGATATATTCATTTCTCTGGGTTTTCTCCCATATAGACATAGGGCATGCGAGTTAGTAAACTTTTAGTGTTCTTTTCCTTTTGCTAATCTGTCTTTTGCTAAAAAGTGTCCCAGTATAGAATTATAAAAGACAAAATTTTTTTCCTTTACATGAGCCAACTTCTTCATTAGTCATTCCTCCTAGTTGTTTTGACTAATTAGCAGCAAGTACAGAGGCTAAGTCAAATGAATTATTAATTATTATGATGTGCAGACATTTTCAAGCATGAAGAGTAGTTCTAGAATGTAAGAACTGGTACAAACTCAGTGATAAACCATTACTTTATAAAGGCGTTTTCCTTATGTAGTTATTCATTTGTTTTTATTAACCAATTGGCTAATGAAATGGACAGTTTCAAAGAGCAGAATGAGAAACAAAGAAAGCTTTGAGTGTCAGTGAAATAACTACTCTGTGATTTTGAACAGCATCCCATGATTTCATATATATGCTTAATGAATATAGTGAAGCAAGGGTGAAAGCCATCTCTAGATGCAGTCCCCAGACCTCAGACCTCTAGAACCATAGACCAAATGAACTCTTCCTTTAAATCTTATCTAATTTGTAGTATTTCATTATTAGCAGCTGAATACAGATTAATTTTAAGTCCTCCATTCCAAATACAGACACACTGAGGGTGAGGGTATTGACATAGTGAGTCTGGGGCCATACAAACATTTAGTTCATGACATCCTATTAAGACTGCAGAGTGGGAGGCCATGGTGAAAAAACATGGGGAAAAGAGTCCTTTCTAAGAGCAAAATCAATGCCCACTTAATACATGTACATTATTTCCAGGAACAGGGCTCTCATAATACTGACTCTTATAGTTTCATAAAAGTTACTATAAACTACCAGTTGTCTTTCCACCTGGAGAAATGCATGATAATTGAGCAATTCTAATTATATAAAATCCCCACTGCATAAAATGTGCCTGTGTGTGGAGGTGGGTGGAGGGCATGAAGATGGGACAGAAATTTGTCTTCTCTGTTCCTCTGGATCAAGAAGAGACATGTCCAGAATGGTGCAGTGACTACCACCTGTCACCAGGAGCCCCACACACTGAGTTGATGCCTTGTTTCTTTAAGGAATGTTGGATTACATTTTATTTAAGGAAAGAAAGAAGCAAAGACTGAAAGGGAATCTTATGAAAGGGACATACCAACCAAGTATTCCATCTGTTTGCTCATATTTCCTGCTGTCACAGAGGGTGATGCCACCATGAAATTAGCTCTGACCATACATCTAGGGTGGGAGAAATGAAGGTCCTGCTGCCAGACCAAGTGCTAATGCTATTGATATCTTCCATTTGGAAGCTTCATGCTGCCTATAGTGCAATTAAATGTTTAAGAGTGATTGTGTGAGCTGTGTCCCCGTATTAACCCATGTGGGGTGAAAGGGTGAGAAAAGGCTTTTCTATCACATATCACAGAGGTGATAGGGTTATATAATATTATAGTACATACTTACCAGAATGGACTAAAACAACTTTTTACTAAAAATTAAAACTAAAATTTCAAAGTTAAATTTCGAAGTTGAAAGTTGTGCAAGACCTTTTCATCAACAAAGCTAATACCTGATTAGAAACAAAGACAATTTTTAAACAGCAGAAAAATTTAAAAACCAAACCAAAATTATGATGGAAATTAATTATACCTGGCAATTAACTCCTTTAGTGTAAGGAGTAAATGTCAATATATATATTCACATGTTTCAGATGCAAAATAGCCATCATAAAAGAAAAATTATATGTCCTTGGAAGAGTATAGAGTTCCAAGCCAGCCTGGCAGACTACATCATGGGACACTGTCTCAAAAAAGAAAAAAAAATCAAAGATCTTTATGTCTGAGAAATAATGCAACATGCTCAAAGTATAACATAACCTCATTTATACCCTGAAAGTACACACACCATATATATAATCCATGTACAAACACACATATTGTGTATATGACGACCAAAATATATGTATATATATCTCCACAAAAACTTTATATATGGACATATAAACATGCATAGTTGCCTGTGAAAACATATGTAACTGGTAAAAGTAAATGATTCTGGGTGGCAAAGAGGAATATAAAGGACAATTTTAATTTTTACTTTGTCATTACAAGTATTCTATTCTTATGAGGAGAATGTATTCATTTTTTCCCTTTTATCATTGAAAATACATATCTATGTTGCCTACATGATAATATGCTATATTTCAGTTTAGGGAACAATGAATTTTTAAAAACCCATGCTTTACTATTAAGCAAAGTGAGTATGTATTTTCTTCATGTTGTGCCAGTAGAAATATCTACAAGATTTTGCAGAGTACTCAAGGAAGGTAGAAACAGCAGAACATAAATTTGCTGCAAAGTGGCTGCTTTTGTCACATGTCACTGTCACTTCAGTCCTAGTTGTTTTGTTTTCAATGCAGACTGTGTTTCTGTAGCTCATCAGACACAATGAACATCTGTTCTTTCAAGTGTAGAGAATCCTGTAGAGATTGTAGTGCACGTTGCTGACAGATATTCTGTGCAGTACATCACTGATGCTGTCTTGATTATGATATAACATTTTTCAGGGTGCTTACATCATCTATTTCACTTTTTTGTCCTATTACTATCATTAACCTTTAACAACCCAACATATAATACACAAATAGAAATTGTAAAAAGGAAGATAATTTGGCCTTGCTAAAACAGATTCAATTTTCCTGGTTGCAGTTATTATTGGTGTCATTTTCTATTTTATTTTGAAGGGCTTGCTATGTGTATGTGTCTTTGAAATAAAATGTATGGAATATCAGATTTTTAAGTGATATAATAGGTTTTAGTGGACTGGAGCTTAGCTTAGTTGGGAGAGTGCTTGCTCTGAGCTCTCTGAAGCCATGGGTCCAACCCCCAGCACCACAAAAAATGGGAGAAGGGCATGGCAATCCACTCCTGAAGCATTCCTGAAACAATCAGACATTGAGGACCCTATGAATAGCAGACAAACACTGACATAGTGCCATGCATTGGGCACAGCATTGGGGAGTGTTTCCTTCTGTTGTAATAGGGTCCCTATGAGTCAGACCTGACTTGATGACACCTAACACCAAGAAGTCACCCAATTTTTCTGTGCGTTAAATTTCTTCTCTTTCTTGTTTACAAAATAGAATTAAATGTCAAGCAAGAAAGGAAAAGATCTCTGACAGAGTAATAAGGCCTTGGTCTTATTAGGAAAAGACTGCCTAGGATTTTATTGGTAAGGAAATTGAAAATCTCAGAGATTTACTCTGTACCTGAGGAAGTGGAAGTTCTCAGAGATAGAGTGAGTTCTCCATAATCACAAAAGAATACACTAACACCGTGGCAAACAATCCTCTCCCAGACCTGTATATGTAAATTTTGTTACTGTTGTAAGGTGCCATGGAGTTGTGTCTGACTCATAGTGACACTCATAGGGTTTTCAATGGCTGATTAGTTTTTTCATGATTGCTCCAGGACTAAATTGCTTCATGTCCTTCTCCCATTTTTGCAGGGCTGGGGACCGAACCCAGGTCCTCAGAGATGGTAGAGCAACACTCTATCAACTGAGCTAAACCCCAGCCCCATGTAAATTTTAATACCTTTTTAAGGTATTAAATTTAACTACTATTTGTCAAAGGTAGATTTATGATAAAGTATAAGGTAATAATTCTCATAAAATATAATACCTGTAAGTGCTATCCAGCAAATATTTGTGATCATTTCTTCTTCTAGACACAAGATTACAATTCACTGCTTCTGAAGGTAGCTGTGCTCAAGTGAATAAAACCTGGCTGAAAGTTTTATTTGTACAATTCCACCTAATAGTGTTGAACCTGGGGACAGCTTACCATATGCGTGCCTTCCCACCTTAGTAAATAGAGAAGCACAGAGGTAAAATCGGTTTGGCCTGAGCTCTTGAGTGAAAGGCAGAGCAAAAGCCTCCACAGAGACCCATGGTGGACATTGTCACTAAATGAGATGTTCCTTTAGGTTTTGCAAGCCTCTAAAGATCTGGAGTTGTTTGGGCACATCACAGTGAGTCCTCATGGATACACATAGTTTTGCTTGCTGCATATACCTTGCCCTGGGAAATAAATGATTAAACAAGATTTTAGGCATAGACGTTGTCATTTATGCAATAAAATTGTACAGCATCATAGGTTACTTCATAGAATCTTGTTGTTGTTGTTAGGTGTTGTCAAGTTGTGTCTGACTCATAGTGGCCCTAATGGGGTTTTCAATGGCTCATCGTCTCGAGATTGCCTTAGGAGTGGATTGCCACGTCCTTCTCCCATTTTTGTGGTACTTGGAATTGAACTCAGGACCTCAGAGACTGTAGAGTAGCACTCTACCAACTGAGCTAAATCCTAGCACTCATAGAATCTAGGGATTCCCAAATTTCCTGACATTGTTTAGACATAGGCTCTATTGTGCCTATAGCTCTTGCCCCAAAACACATTTGTTCATTGCCTTACTGGGTTAGATTTAGATTTAGATCTCTTTTACCCTGAAAGCTTATCTAATCAGGCCTTTTTTGTTTTTTGTTGATGATTTTTTGTTAGTTTTTTTCATCATGTCAAGTAGAAATGGTGCGTTTGAACCCATCTATTATTTTATCTATTAGGACATTGAAGAGCTTAAGGACTCATTTTATAGATAGGGAAACTCAAGTTTGTTTTCTTAAGCTGTGAGTAAGCTATAAGCTTTTTGGGTTCTTGCATATGTAAAAGTACTTTGATTTTGCTTCCATATTTGCTTTTTTTCTTTCACTTATATAATTCTAGGGACAATGAAAGTCAAAATTTTGAAGAGACCAAGGCCTTATTACTCTGTCAGTTGATAGTAGCTAATGTTATTAATGAGATTTTCCAGTTTTATTCTTAATTATTTAGAAGTAATATTTTTATTTATTTATTATTATTAACCTGGAAGTATTTAAACCTTTTAATTTGTGAAATATGAACACATGTCTAGATATATTTGTCTTTTAGACACTTTTCTGTGTCGCATATGGTAGATTTTCTAAATATGGTAGAGTAGTTCAAATCAGAAATATTTTCATCTAATATTTACTGCTCTGAATTCTCTCTGGTTTTTCCACTTGGAACTCCTGTTACTGGGATGTAAGACCTTTCAGGTTTTGTGCTATCTCTCAAGTCTTCTATTATATTTTATATCTTGTTTTCTTATTGCCAAATCTTTTAGCAGATTTCCAGATTTTTAAGTTGAAGGTCCCTTTTTTTTCTCCTTTCCTCCTCCTCCTCTCTCTTCCACCTCCTTCTCCTCTTCTTCCTCCTCCTCTTCTTCCTCCCCCTCTTCTCCACTTCCTCTTCATCCTTGCTGAAGATCAAGCCCAGGGGCTTTCACATGTGAGGCAAGTGCTCTACCACTTAGGTACATCCCATCCCCTATTTTCACTTTCTTTTCCTAACATCCTGTTGAACTTTTACATGCAAGAACTGCATTTTCATTTAGTTGTTGTTAGGTGCCGTCAAGTCGGTATTTGACTCATAGTGACCCTCATAGGGTTTTCAATGGCTGACTATTTTGGGATTGCCTTGGGAGTGGATTGCCAGGTCCTTCTCCCATTTTTGCCGTACTGGGAATTGAACTCAGGGCTTCAGAGACTGCAGCACAGCGCTCTACCAACTGAGCTAAATCCCAGCCCCACATTTTCATTTATAATGACATTTTATTCTTTGACTGCACCCTTTTCAAAGTTCATAAATTTTCCTGAATGTAAGATGCTCTTGATTCTTATTATATGGATTACACATGAATATGTTTTTGTCCTCATTTCTATAAGTTCAGTGTTGTACTGTACTGATTAATCTTGTTTTTAATAGTAAGAATTTTCTTCAATATAACTTATAATTATCAAATACTTTTTCATCTTTTCTTATCTTTTTCAGACGAGAAGGCAACACTGTAAGAATTAGCATATTTCCCTTATAGATGTTCTGTTCTACTCACTTGTCTGAATTAGCCACCCATGGGCTTCCTTTGGGTTGAGATGTCAGTTATGAGCAGACTGAAATAATGAGGGATTTGAAGCTAGAATGCTTTTAGGTAATGTTACATGGTTGAAGGGATGGGGCATTTGGATTTTTGTCATTTCCATCTCATAGAGATCTGCAGAGACACTTGGCTATATTCTACTTTCCTACCACATGAGCTCCCTGTGCAAATACGTTTCTGTGGCTAGAAAGTGATTCTCACAGCTTGAACCTAGAAGCAAGTGCTGTTTCTTATTCTGCTGGAAGGGGGTCATTTTAGATCCAGTCTTGGCAGGTGGTCACTATTTCTTTAGCTGTGCTAGCAGTTCTCAAACTTTTCTGCCTTATGATTCTTTTCCACACTTTATTTGTATGAATTATATTGCCTGATATTTACCACATTAATAGCTAAAATCCCTAAAAGCTTAAAGCCCTAAAGATCCTGACACACATTCCATTAACTCTCACAGTTCTAATATCTTGTGAAATCTCTGGGAAATTTGCCATTATACATTATCAGAGATTGAAAGTAAAACAGACAATCATAATACTGAGTTTATATTGTCATGAAAATGGTTCTAAACTCATAAACTGTCTAAAATCCTGTGAATCAATGGGGTCTCTGGACAACATTTGGAAAACCACCAAATTCAGTCATTCAGTGGGTTAACTGGGGCAAATAATCCCTGGAGGGAATGAACTGGTTTCTTGAACATTTTTTTTCAGTGCTGGGGATGGAACTCAGGAAGATATTCATGCAAGGTAAGTAGTTTACCACTGAGCTACATCCCCTGCTCCATCACTGCTGTTTTGAATAATGTAGAGTGTACTTATGTGTTGTTTTTCAGGAAATTTCTAAGTTAATTATTGGGTATAGATATGTATGGATTCAAGTATTAAGTAATACCTGTCTGTTGTTAGGTGCCATCGAGTAGGTGTCCAACTCTTAGCAAACTTGTGTACAACAGATAAAACACTATTGTTTTGCTTCTCTGCTATTCATAGGGTTTTCAATGGCTGATTGATTTTGGGGAGTAGGTTTCTGGGTCCTTCTACCAAGCCTATAGCACCTAGTGTTCCCAGGCAGTCTCCCATCCAAGTACTGACCAGGTGCAACCCTGCTTAGCTTCCGAGGTCTGATGGGATTGGATGCCATAGTGGTGTGGCTGCAGATAATACCTGTCTAGCTATTTCCATTGGGTCCTTACTAGCAACCTTCAGTTATATCTGTTATGATCTCTTCATTTTCACTTTTATCCAATAAATGTTAGCCTTTAATATTTGTTTATTATAAAATACAATTCACACTGTTTTTAAATATTGCTAAGTGGATAATGGGAAGCAAATGGCAGAAACCATGAAAGTTCCTTTTTCACCCCACAGTTCCATTGTGCATGTCTAGTAATGCTGAAAGATGAAGATGGCATATATATGTTTGACCCATAAAAGAGTATCATCTACTCTAAGGAAAATGGAAAAATAAGTAGTGAACTCCCACATGACAATGCTATTGTTTTTGGCTTGATAGATGGTAATAATTTATATTGTTCTGTCTTATGCAACAAAAGATTTCCAAATAAGCTTACTGTTGTAATGTCATTATGAAACTTATTACTTAGATTTTAAAGAAAACTTGTTGTTGTTGTTGTTAGGTGCTGTGGAGTCGGTATCCGACTCATAGCGACCCTCTGTACAACAGGGGAAACACTATTGTCAGTGCTTCTCTGCTATTCATAGGGTTTTCAATGGCAGATTGATTTTTGGGAGGGGGTTGCCAAGTCCTTCTCCCAAGCTTACAGCTTCTGGTGTACCCAGGCGGTCTCCCATCCAGGTACTAACCAGGCCCGACCCTGCTTAGCTTCCGAGATCTGACGGGATCTGATGCCACAGGGCTACAGCTGCAGGCTTTAAAGAAAGCTAGATAGTTTAAATGTAAACTTGATGAGCTCTTCAGGACCTTGAAATCTTATAATTTTTTCAAACTTAAAATGAAAAAAAAAATCAGTGAAGCATTGTGACAGAATAAGCCCTTGCATAATCTTGGTTGTATAGATACAGTAGCTAAAGAATAAACTTTTAGGTAGTTGACACTGCTGAACACCTGCTGGATGAGCAGTTACTAGTAGAAATCATGACGCTGCTATTTCCAACAGTAGGATAACTTGACAAATTAAAGATTTCTCTGTAAGTATGAAGATCGATACTATGTCTTGTCTGCAGAACTTGCCTTACAACTAGATGAATCTATAGATAATACATGGGCTTGCTATTTTGTGTGCTGGGTATCAACCTAATCACCAAAGAAAATCTTTCATGCAAATGATCAGAAATGAATTCAAATAATGTAAAATATTCAGGGTTGAATAACCAATTTAAATCTTTCTCAAATCTTATACATAACAACTGTACTATCCTTTGCATTAAAACTTATTAATTCTGTTGTCTTAGCATAAATCAAAATAGTGACGCTAGTCCATTCAAATAGTCATTTTATTTTTCTCAAGGGACATTCACAGGAGTTAAAAATGTTTCACTGAATATTGTACTTCAAGAATCAGGAATTGTGAAAGCTCTACCTACAGGATATGTTTAAAAAATCATCTGCATAAAAACAAGATATTTATATATTCTGTTCCATACTATCTTAGGACGATTGTATAATAGCTCATGTGTGGTGCACTTGAGACTTAAATTAGTAATCTCTTTTTTCATGGAAGAGGATTTTTTGCTTAAAGTAATAAATGACAAATTATGATTATTCAGACCTGGCTATTTGGCAAATATTTTCTTGAATATGAATTAAGTGAACTAGTTACTTCTTTGTTGATGATGGTCAAACAAGCTTTCAAGCAAAAGTTTAAATTTTGGAAAACTTGTATCTGCTGCCACAATCTTGACAGCTGCTAAATACTCAAAGGCCTTTTCTGTTAAGACTAATGGGATCATACTAAATATCTGCTCATTAACATATACTTCAGCCATTGAAAATGGCTATTTTCAATGGCAACCCCTATGAGGGTTGCCATGCATCAGATACGATTCAATGTCACCTAACAACAACAACAATATGTACTTTGCTATTTTAGTAATGCATAAAATTTATTAATATTTGAAAGGATGTTATGCTAGAATTTGGAAGGCTTTCTCAAATCTTATGTTGAGATAATGAAAGATAACATTACATCTTTTACCTCCTATGTCTGCAGTGTTTCTAAAATAGAAAGGAAATTTCAAGTAGCTAAGATAGTAAGAAATATAACTGCAGCTAGTTAGAACAAAGATGTGAGGCATGTGAAATTTTTCAAAATACAAAAAGAAAAATGCAGGAGAGTTAAGGAGGATGGAATGGAACCTACTGCACAGAGTTCCAAGACACTTGAGTATATAAAATGAAATTTTACCACTTCACATTGGCTAGAAAACTCTAAATCACTATTCCTCAAATCACTTAATGTTAAATCATTATTGAATCATATCATGGCACTGAATATCCTTTCAATAATTACTCAAGCCAAGTGTTGTGCTTCATGCCTGTAATTCCAGCACTAGGAAGACTGAGACAGGAGGATCACTGTGAACTTGAGGCCAGCCTGGGATACATAGTGACATAGTATCTCAATAAAATAAATATAAAATGAAAACCCACTGGGGATGTATCTCAGTGTCAGAACACTTGCCTAACATGTGCAAAGCCCTGGGTTCAGTCGCTGGCATAAAAATTACTCATATTTGATGATTGTTTGAATCAAGTAAAAATCATAGAAGAAATGAGGGGTTAGATTTTTGTTCATTTTTCTTGAATTTTTACTGCTGATTATTTTTCAAAAACCAACCTATATATCTTGTAAAGCATGACTTCTACTTTTCTATTAGTTTCAGAGCCACTCATATGGCATAACTAAGAGATGTTTTCCAGAGTGAATGAGGATTTGATACTACACTGTAAATTTTATCTTCTTTCCATGTTCAAAAGATCTTTCTCAACACAATAAAAACTGGGTTGTTGACTGCCAGCTTGTATACTCACAGAGGATATTTTAAAGTACTCTTGTGGTAAATTACAGAAGAATTGGTTGTTAGGTGCTGTTGAGTTAGGCTCAACTCAAAGCGAACATCATAGGATTTTCATTAGCTAATTATTTGGGGATTGCTTTGGGATGGAGTGCCAGGTGCTTCTCCTATTTTTGTGGTGCAGGGAATTGAACTTGGGTCCTCAGAGAGTGGAGAGCAGCATTCTACCACAAAGCAATAGTCAATGTAAATAAAGCAAATGTGGTAAAAGGTCAATTATTACAGCCAGGCATCTTTCTTGGTGGCTGTATTTTGAACTGTGCAGAATGAGGCGCAAACTGGTTACATAAAAGAAATTATTATCGTCTACTATACTGAGAAATCCATGAATATACCAATACTCAGGAGAAAAAGACAGACTTTTCTTCTCATTTTTCATTTAAATGTGATTTGAATATTAGAGGATAGGGAATTATCAAATTTAAAAATGTCTTCAAAGTGAATACCAGAACAGAACCAATTTACTTATGCTAATGACAGCTAACATATACATAGCAATTTCAAATTTCTGTCAACACTCTATTACCATATATCTTTCCTCAGGCGTTGATGTTGCCTTGACATTTTTAAATTTAAGATTTTAAATTCATTTGGTTAGTAATGAAGTAGTATATAAATATTTAATTCAGGTCTTATCTCTATGTATCATTTTTGGCAACATAAATGTCTTTTATATCACTCTCATCCTCCATTGATCTTTCCCATTCTTAATGTCTTCATTATCACCACATATACACTAACTTTTGAAATAAAGTTGATGTGGGTTGTGTTTTCCCCAAAATTTATACAATGTAATATCTTAGTCCACTTTTCTGCTATAATAGAATACTAGAGACTTGGTAATTTATTTAAAGAAACTCACAAATTTATATGACTCCAAAGTCCAGAGGGTGAGAAATGAAAGAGTGTGTTGCCAACCTGTGGTGAGGGCTTTACTGCTGTATCTCAACATGGCAGTGGGCCTGAGACAGAGGGAAAAAGGGGCCACTCCCCTGTTTATAACTAATGTACTCTTACTAGCCTGTCTGCAGCAGTAGCACCCTGGCATCTGATACCACCTGATCTTGGAAGCTAATCAGGGTTGGCCTGGTTAGTCCTTGGATGTGAGACTGCCTGGGAATACCAAGTGGTGCAGGCATGGGAGAAGGACCTTGCAGCCCACTCCTGAAATAATCCACCAGTGAAAACCCTATGAATAGCAGAGAAGCACTGACCATAGTACCAGGTATGGCACAGTATCGGGGAGTGTTTTGTTCTGTTGTATGTAGGGTCACTATGGGTTGGACCTAACTGGACAGCACATAACAACAGCAACTCTTACTAACATTACTTCTGCTATAATAGCCTTAATCCATTCATGAGGACAGTGCACTCAATACTTAATCACCTCTTAGAAGTTCCCTTAGAAGTTCCATCTGTCAACATTGTTACAATGGAAATTACATAAGCCTTGGAGGAACATTCAAAGCAAAGCATGTAAAAACATTGCAAATGTGTGATATATCTGTTCTAATTTAGGGGCCATGATTTGTTGAGCATTTTATTTCTAAAATTTCCATTTGTCCAGAATTTCTTTTTGTTGAATCTCTCATCCAAGTTGTTGACCTTTTCATTGAAATTCTGAATTGACTTTTTATTTCATTTATCCACTTACTACAATCCTCTATAAATTCATTGATGATTTTAAAAACTCAACTTCTGAATTCCATGTGTGGCATTCTACTCATTTCCATTCCTTTTGGTTCAGTTATCAAAGAGGTATTAACTTTTGGAGGAGTTGTGCTGCCTTGACATTTTTATATATATTTCCTGTTTTTATGTTGTGATTTGTACATGTGTTGGGATGGATATCTCTTCAGGTTTTATATGGGGGTTTTCTTAATAAGTAACCTTCTTCTCTTGAGGGCTCAATCTCTAGTACCACTCAAAGAGGAGAAAATAAACTACCATAACAACAATATGACCAAAATAAACCAGATATAAAAATGAAACAGAAATCAAATCCCAACTATACCTCCAATAACCATCGAAAAGAAAGTAGTAAAAATAATGTAGAATAAACTGTGAAGTATAAAATTAATAAAGATAAAAGGAATAATAATAATAATAAAGGAGAGGAGGGAAAGGGAAATAACAAAGAAATAAGACTGAATAAAAGAAAAGAATATGAAGCAGAGGAAGAGAAAAGGCAAGAGATAAAAAAATCCAATTGCAAAATAAAGAAAAATATATAAATTAGACAAAGACAAGAAAGAAAAAATGTAAAAGATTTTAAAAATAAAATAACATTGTAGTAAAAATATAGTATAAAGGGAGAGAATGATGAAGAATTGGGAAAGCTTCTTTTGAGATCTTCCAATAGATGAATCTCAAGGTCCTGTTTCTAAAGAAAGGATAGTAGCAGGTTTTAGCTGAAGTCTTTTGTCATTCTTCTCTGTTTCCCCAGTGTAGACTGGTGCTGTGTGGGGCTGAGGTCCATGAGTTAACGGTATGTTGTCAGCATTAGACATGTATCTACTTTAGAAGTTTCTCCTCTTCGCATACCTAGAGCCACTACTGGTTCCAATGAACTTTGTAGTCTGTGGGCCAAGATATTCCTCATTTGGTCCAGGGTTTCACCAGTTTGTGCTCCCAGAGGTATTAAATCTCCAACCCAAGGGATGTCCCCTGAGTGCATTGGGGAGTGGGGTAATCAAATAGAGGACTGAATTTGGCACAGGGGAGACATGAGGGACCTGAGCACTCCACCTACCTGTCTCAGTACTTTCAGAACCTGTTGAGCAGTAAACAGCCCTACTGGAGGGAGCAGACTGCAGAAATCAAGAGATTTGTTCAACCTGTGCACAGAGTTCTTAGTCTATTTCAGAAGCAAACCACACATGATAGGGTGGTTGAGCAATCTGCTGGCAATTTATTCAGATCTCTCAGCCTCCACAGTAATCCTCAGGTGATGGGTGGGACCCCAGATCTCTGTGCCTTTTAACCCAGTCCCCTCGGCTGCCTCAAATTCCCAGTAGGTCCATGTCCAATCTTTTCTTCTCCATGACTGCCTCTAGTGGCTATCTCCCATCTAGACACTGTGGTAGGATGTCCCCTGATTCCCTGGCTTGTGATTGTGCCTTCCTTGTTTCCAGATCCCCAGAATAGCTAAGTCTCAAATAATAGGCCCATTCTAAAGAAGGTACCTGGCTGTTGAAGTTAGAGATATGGGAAATGATGGGATGGCTTCTTCTCTAATGCTAGCCTGCCACATAGGAGTATTCATTGTCAGACTAAATCCCCAAACTGGATTTAAGGCTTGCAAGAACTATGGATTTCTTCTGTGGTTTCAACTTCCGGTCTACAGCACACAGTGCTACCTGGCTTCATACTTCCTTGTCCCCCCATGGGCTTGGAACTGTTAACTGTTTCCTACTTTTCTCTGTGTGGTTTTTCTTCTTATACTTTTAAGCAATTCTATCAATTCTTTCTTGATTCCTGGGTTCTTCCCCTTTCTCTCTTTGGAAAATTGCCTCTTCTTTGTTGCCTGACTCTACTTATTCATGGAGTCACATGGAAAAAATTTCTAATCCTCATTCTTACACCAAGGCCCCAAGAATGTCTCAAAACTTCACTAACTGTACTTCATTGATATTGTTTAGTTCTACTCAGCTATCTAAGAACTTGGTAGATTTGAAAAGATGTAGCTACATTTTCTACATTGTTATTTTCTTTTTTTTTTAAATTGGAAATTTTTAATGTACACCTTAATGTGATTCATTCTGACATGCTTTTCATTGTGGCATTTCCATATATGTATTTTGATGTACATTATTCATATAGGTGCCCCCTTACCCTCTTGTATGCTTCCCCCCACCACCCTCCCCATCTAAGTCTTCTCTATCATTTACTTGGTAATATTTTTCTATATGTCCTTGGGTTCCAGTTCTGTTTAAGACAGAAACTTTTCCTGCAGTGAACTTTGTTTTTATCTTGTCAGAACAATTACATGCATTTTCTAGACCATTTATATTGACACCATTCTTAGCAGGGTTTTTTTCCCTTTTATTTTGATCCGACCTTTGAATAAGATTTTTCCTTCCTATAATTTTGATTTAGCTCCCACATATGAATGAGAACATGTGGTGTTTTTCTTTAAGATTGTGTTCCTTCACTTAAAATAATTTTCTCTAATTCCATCCATTTTCCTGCGAATGACCTTATTTCATTTTTCTTGATTGCTGAGTAGTATTCCATTGTGTATATATACCATAGTTTTTTTTTATCCATTCTTCTGTTGAAGGGCACTTTGGTTGATTCCATATCCTTGCTATTGTGAAAAGTGCTGCGTTGAATGGGGGATGCAGGTGTCTCTGTGGTATGATGACCCACCTTCCTTTGGGTAAATTCCCAGTAGTGTTATAGCTGGGTCATATGGTAGATCTATTTTCAGTTTTTTAAGATATCTCCATATTGATTTGCACAGTGGCTGGACCAATTTACAGCGCCACCAACAATGTAAGAGTGTTCCTTTCTTGTCACAGCCTCACCAGCATTTGTTGTTATTTGTTTTATTGATCTTGGTTTTTCTTACAGGTGTGAGGTGAAATCTCAGAGTTGTTTTAATTTGCATTTCCCTAATGGCTAGGGATATTGAGCATTTTTTCATGTGTTTCATGGCTTTATGTACCTCTTCATTTGAGAACTCTCTACTTAGTTCCTTTGCCCATTTGTATATTGGGTTATTTGTTTTTGGGGGAGTTTTTTTTCTTGAGTTCTTTATAAATTCTAGTATCTGATATATAAAATGTGAAGAATTTTTCCCCATTCCATGGGGGTTTCCTTGACTTTATTAATTGTTTCTTTTGCTGTGCAGAAGCTTTTTAATTTCTTGTAATCCCATTTACCTATTCTTGTTACAATTTCTTGAGCAATTGGAGTCCTATTAAGGAAATACTTTCCTATGCCTATATGATGGAGTGTATTGCCTATATTGCCTTCTATAAGTTTTAAAGTTTCTGGTTTTATGTTGAGACCTTTTATCCATTTTGGGTTAACTCTTGTGTATATTGAGAGATGTGGGTCAGCCTTCATTTTTCTGCATGTGGATGACCATGTTTCCCAGCACCAGTTGTTGAAAAGGGTGTCCTTTTTCCAGTTTACTTGCTTTGCTCCTTTGTCGAAAATCAGGTGGCTATAGGTGTGTAGAGGTATATCTGCGACTTCTATTCTGTTCCATGTGTCTTTGGGCCTATTTTTGTGCCAGTACCAAGCTGTTTTTGCAACCACTGCCCTGTAGTATAGCTTTAAGTCAGGGATTGTGATTCCACCTGCATTAGATTTGCAGCTTAAAAGTGTTTTGGCTATACGTGGTCTTTTGTGGTTCCATATGAATTTTTGGATTATTTTTTCTATTTCTGTGATGTCAGTCACTGAAATTTTAATGGGTATTGCATTAACTCTGCAGATAGTTTTTGGTAGGATAGCCATTTTTCTATATTAATTCTCCCTATGCAGGAGGAGGGGAGGTCATTCCATTTTTCAGTGTCCTCTTCTATTTCTTTCTTTAATGTTTTGAAATTTTCCTTGTAGAGATCTGAAGGGTTTTTGGTTAGATTGATTCAAAGGAATTTACTTGTTTTGTGGGCTATCATGAATGGTATTTTTCCTGAAATTTCCTTTTCTTCCTGTTTGGAATTGGTGTAAAGAAAAGCTATTGATTTTTATATGTTAATTTTGTCGCCTGCAACTTTGCTGACGGAGTTAATTAGTTCTAACAGTTTTCTGGTTGAGGTTTTGGGGTCTTTCAGATAGAAAATCATGTCATCTGCAAATAAGGATAATTTGACCTCTTCCTTGCAATCTATATCCCTTTGATTTCTTTCTCTTGTCTGATTTCCCTGGCCAGGACTTCAATTACTATGTTAAATAGAATAGGAGAGAGAGGACATCCTTGTCTTGTTCCAGATCTAAGAGGAAATGGTTTCAGTTTTTCTCCATTTAATATAATGTTGGCTGTAGGTTTGTCATAAATGGCTTTTATGAAATTAAGGTATTTGCATGTTATACCGATCTCCTCCAGTGTTTTTATCATGAAAAAGTGTTACACTTTATTGAAGGCCTTTTCAGCATCAATTAAGATGATCCTGTGGTTTTTGTTTGCCAGTTTCTTGATATGCTGGATTACATTAATTGATTTCCATATGTTGAACCAGCCTTGCATCTGTGGTATAAATCCCACTTGGTCATGGTGGATAATCTTTTTCATATGCTGCTGGATTCTGTTTGCCAGAATTTTATTAAATATTTTTTGCATCTAGATTCATAAGGGAGTTGGGTCTATAATTCTCTGTCGTAGATGAATCTTTTCCTGGTTTAGGTATCAGGGTGATGGTAGCTTCATAGAATGAATTTGGTAATGTTCCCTCCTTTTCTATTTTTTGGAATAATTTGAGGAAGACAGGTATTATATCTTCTTTAAAAGTTTGGTAAAATTCTGCTGTGAATCCATCAGGACCTGGGCTCTTCTTTGTTGGGAGACTTTTAATTACCTTTTCTATTTCCATATATGTAATGGGCTTGTTTAAGTCAGTTATATCTTCTGGGGTTAGCTTTGCTAGGTCATACGTGTTAATAAATTTTTCCATTTCTTCTGCATTTTCATATTTTTGGAAATACAGTCTCTCAGAGTAATCCCTGACAATTTTCCTTATTTCGTTGAAGTTGGTGGTTATGGACCCATTGTCTTTCATAATCTGTACTATGTTGGATTTTTCCTTTTTCTTTTTGATGAAGTTAGCCAGAGGGGTGTCTATTTTATTAATCTTTTCAAAGAACCAACTCTTAGTCTTATTAATTTTTTGAATTATCTCTTTGGATTCTAATTGAGATACTTCTCCCTTTATTTTTATAATTTCCTTTTGGGTGTTCCTTTTAGGATTGATTTTTTGTTGGGTTTCTAGTGTCTTAAGATGCATCCTTAGGTCATTTATTTGGCTCTTCTTTATCTTACTGATGAAGGCACTTAATGCTATAAACTTCCCTCTTAAAACTGCCTTTGCTGTATCCCATATGTCTTGGTATGATATGTTTTCATCATCATTTGATTGTAGGAATTTTTAAATTCCAATTTGATTTCATCAATGATCCATTGGTCATTCAGCAGTGTATTATTCAGTCTCCATGACTTTGTAAAGTTTCTGGAATTATATTTGCTCTTGAGCTCCAATTTTATGCCATTATGATCTGATAAGGAACAGGGGATAATTTCTAATTTTTGTATTTGTTGAGGGAGTTCTTATGGACTAGCATATGATCTGTCTTAGAAAATGTTCCATGTCGAGCTGAGAAGAATGTATATTCCTCATTGTGTGGATGAAATATTCTGTATATATCTGTGAGAGCCAACTGGTTTAGGGTGGAGATTAGATTTGATGTTTCTCTGTTGACTTTTCATTTTGATGATCTCTCTCTTGATAAAAGTGGGGTATTGAAGTCTCCCATTATTATTGATTCTGGTACAATAAATTTCTTTATATTCCATAATGTTTGTCTTATAAAGCTAGGTGCCCCTATGTTTGGGGCATAAATATTTAGGAGTGTTATTGATTCTTGATCAATTGTTCCTTGTATTAAAATGTAATGTCCTCCGTTGTCTCTTCTAATTAGTTTTGTAATGAAATTTAATCTATCTGAAATTAGAATTGCAACACCTGCTTTCTTTTGTTCCCCTCCTGCTAGGTATACATTTTTCCAGCCCTTAACTCTCAGTTTATTCCAGTCTTTGTGAGTTAGATGAGTTTCTTGAATACCACATACTGATGGTTTGTGTTTTTTCATCCAATTAGCCAGTCTCTATCTCTTAATTGGTGAGTTAAGACCATTTACATTAATAGAGATTATTGAGTAGCATTTATTATTATATACCCAATCATTACCTGTTACTGATTTATGAATCATGTTTGCTTTGGTCCTTTC
>VMDO01029772.1:7771-22295 GCA_007922755.1 Pedetes capensis | reverse complement strand
CGAGGAGCTGCGCCGCGCTCTCCGCGACACCTGCGTGACGCCGGGCTCGGGTGCCTTCCAGGGCCAGAGCGTCTCCGTGTGGGAGCTCCTCTTCTACCGTGAGGTGCCCGAGGGCCTGCGGCAGGACCTGCTGCGCCAGTACCAGGCGGGCGCTCTGACGGTGCAGGACCTGAGTGCCACCCTGGCCTCGCTGCTCGCCCAGGCCGAGGACGGGAGCCCACAGGCAGACCCTCTTCAGGCCCTGCGTGAGGCCACCATGGAGGTCAAGGTGGGCCACCTCCGGGGACACGCCGTGCCCGTGTGGGACGTGCTGGCGTCCAGCTATGTGAGTGGGGACATCCGGGAGGAGCTGCTGGCCCACTTTGGCTCGGGGACACTGGCCCTGCCGGCGCTGACCCGCAGGCTGAACACCATCATCGAGGAGGCCGAGGAGGCCCACGGCACCCAGCCCAAGCCCAGGGACTCCTCGCCCGGCCAGCAGAAGCGTGGCTTGACACCCGGGCATGGAACTGGCGGGTCGGGTCCCTCTCTGAGGGAGGCCGGGACTGGCGGCCACCACCAGGAGCAGGCCTTGCGAGCCGCTACCATGGAGGTGCGCTCGGGGCGGTTCCGGGGCCAGCCGGTCTCCGTGTGGGACGTCCTCTTCTCCTCGTACCTGAGCGAGGCCCGCCGAGAGGAGCTCCTGGCCCAGCACGAGGCCGGCACCCTCACGCTGCCCGGCCTCGTCACCCTCCTCACCCAGGTCATCGAGGAGACGGAGGAGCGGCTCAGCAAGATGTCCTTCCGGGGCCTGAGGCGCCAGGTGTCCGCATCTGAGCTGCACACGTCCGGGATCCTGGGCCCAGAGACCCTGCATGAGCTGGTCCAGGGCACCAAGACCCTGCAGGAGGTGACCGAGATGGACTCCATCAAGCGCTACCTGGAGGGCACCAGCTGCATCGCGGGTGTCCTGGTGCCCGTCAGGGGCGAGCCTGGCCGCCTGGAGAAGATGAGCATCTACCAGGCCATGTGGAAGGGAGTGCTGAGACCCGGCACGGCCCTGGTGCTGCTGGAGGCGCAGGCGGCCACGGGCTTCGTCATAGACCCCGTGCACAACCGCAGGCTGTCCGTGGAGGAGGCCGTGGCCGCGGGCGTGGTGGGCGGGGAGATCCGGGACAAGCTGCTGTCGGCAGAGCGGGCCGTCACCGGCTACACCGACCCCTACTCCGGGGAGCGGATCTCGCTGTTCCAGGCCATGCAGAGGGACCTCATCGTCAGGGACCACGGCATCCGCCTGCTGGAGGCCCAGATCGCCACGGGCGGCGTCATCGACCCCGTGCACAGCCACCGCGTGCCCGTGCATGTGGCCTACCAGCGCGGCTACTTTGACGAGGAGATGAACCGCGTGCTGGAGGACTCGAGCGACGACACCAAGGGCTTCTTCGACCCCAACACGCACGAGAACCTCACCTACCTGCAGCTGCTCCAGAGGGCTACCGTTGATCCTGATACTGGCCTCTTGTTTCTCTCTATTTCTAAGTGTTGAATAATCATTTCTAATTTACTTCCCACACTTTCTAGAAGGTGTTACAGTAGTTCTTCAAATTTCATTTTTCAGTGTTTTCTTTATACAGCCTGTGTATTCTTTTCATTTTCGTCATCACTATTGATTGCTTTTAGCTGTTTCTTGTCTTTTTTCCACTTCCTATCTTTTTTCCTGTATTTTTTCTCTCCGCTGCTTCGTGTGGATCCTCTCTTTTTAGGGTCTTTCTCCACACACTTTGTGTTCTCACTGGTTCCTCTCTCTTTTCCTCCCGTGAACAGCTGGAACACGGTAGCTCCTAAATGCACCCTTGCATGTCTCCTCCGGTCCTTTTCCTTCCTCCTTCTGCATGTCGTGTTACAGTGTTATCCTTTGTTTTATTGCAATTTTTATTAAATTCATTTTCAGTATAACATGATCCGCCTGCTTTTGAGTGAAATCTTTTCCACCAGCTGCTGTCTTCAGCTGGGTGGCTGGGGCAGCCACCAGCTTGCCTCGATCTTGAGGACAGCTCAGCCTTGTGGGTCCCATCCGGCAACCACTAGTTGACCTGCTTCACTTTGAATTAAGCCTTAGGCACTCACTGACCGGGGACTGTTTATGTAGGAACAGAACTCTCATTGTTTTGTTTTCTGAGTCTTTTTTTTTTTTTTTTTTTTAATAAAGGACAGATTTATTCTGGCTCATGTTCCAGTGGCTGCAGGGCGAGGGGCTGTGTCTGCTGTTGGCTGTCATGGTGACACAGTCCCATGATGAGAAGTGGGGAGTGAAAACTAGGTTTTGTTTTGTTTTGTAACTGTTATTTTTGATGTCAGAGTTTTGAAAGTTCATCGTCAAGAGTTTGTACCCTTAATATAGAGATTACGCAAGGAAAATAAGCAATCTCAAATCGAGGGCAACATAAAGCCCTATCTCCAGTAGTCTCTCCAAGGCTGCGGTTCAGCCGTGCTCCTGGGAGCGCCTGGGGATTCAGTTGTCCGTGAAGTATGGCAGGTCGGTGCAGGGCGGGGAGGGCCCGGCCTCACTCACAACCCCTTCATTCATCCTGCAGTGCTGGGATGGGGGGAAACTGCCTGGGCGGGAGCCGCCTCATCCCAGCTGAAGAACCCATGAGTACCACCTGCCACGTTTCAGATCTTGTTTCCTTTGACCTTGCGCCATTGGGAGTGTGCTGAACCTCTCGATTCCATGAATGTATATCTTTCTCCAAATTTGGAGAGTTTTGGCATTATTTCTTCAAAAGCTTTTTTCTGTAGTAACATCTTTTTTTGTTCCCCTTCCAGAACTCCAAATGTATGGATGTTAGCAGTTGTGACGTTGCTTCGCAGGTCTCTGAAGCTTTATTTTCTTGCAGATCTTGTCTCTTCTGCACCTCAGATTGCATGTACGTATGTGCTACCAGAGACGGAACCCAGGTCCTTGAACCTGCTAGTTCGGTGCTATACCACTGGACTACACCCCCACCCCTGCGTAATTGCTCATAGTCCATTTCACATCTGCTGCATCTGTCATCTGTGACCTCCAATTTGTTGTTGAGACGTGCAAGGAACTTTTTACTTCAAGTACAGCTGCACTTCTATTTGTAATATTGTCTGTGTGTGCGTGCCTTTGCACGTTCACTTTCTGTATCAAGAATGTCTTCTTTTCACTCATTTCTGGAGTGTTCTCCTTAACGTCATGGGACGCAGTGAGAACGGCTCCTTTCAGCTTTGTCCTGACGATTCCAACACCTGAACCAATTTGGCTTTGCCATTTGTCAGTTTTCTCTTCCCTTCAGACTTGTTCATGCCAGTACTTGGAATGTGAGTCATTTTTGGCTCAGTGTCTCTGTATATTTTCAGTCTCTTGAGAAGCACAGGGCCCTGCTGCAGCCTCCTGAGCACGCCGGCCTTTTGTCTTTGAGGGCTTTTGTCCTGGTTGGGCTCAGACCACCCGTGGTGCAACCTTCTGTGGCAGTGGCCTCAGTGCCAGTTCTTGCAAAGCTGTGTGGGGCTCCTCCACAGGTACCGCTCAGCCCTGGAGCCAGACTGGGACCTGGGTGGTCTGTGTGAGGAGCAGAGAGCCCTTCCGCCAGCTCTGGATGCCATGGATTTCCCAACATGCCCTGCACCTGTGGGGCCCTTTCTCGGTCCTCTACCTAGAACCCGAGGCCTTTCCTCACGTTTTGGTTCGCTGTGCTACCAGGAAATTCCACCCAAGTAGGACCATGCTTGGGACAAAGCAGCCAGAGAATAAGGGGAGGTTGAGAGGAACCCAGCACACTCACTGTGGACCACAGGGGCCCTCGGGCCAGCTCCTCTGTTCACAGAGGTATAGGCTCTTTTTTTCTTCCCCAGTACTGGGGTTGAACCGAGGGCCTCACACCTGCATGCTCTACAAGTGCTGGACCACTGAGCTGCACCCCAGCCCATTTTTCTTTTTTTACTTTTTTGAGACAGGGTCTCGCTAAGTTACGTAGACTGCCTCTGGTCTTGAGCTTGCGATCCTCCTGCCTCCGCCTCCCAAGCTGCTGGGATTACAGGTGTGCGCCACCGCGCCCGGCTGGTACAGGCTCTTAGGGGCCCACGGGACACCCACCCTGCCACTGCAGGACAAGCTCAGAACAGAGTTGGGAGAAAAGGGAGGGGAGGTGGGGCTTTCTCCCGCACTGTCTGGCTCACGAAGGGAAGGAGCTCGTTCCTCTCAGGACTTTGGCTGGCTGTGCCCACTGTGGTGCTGAGAATCCAGCCGTCCTCAGGGCAGAGCCACAGACGTAGGAGGAAGAGAGGACGTGGCGGACTCCACACCTAACAGCTGCGCTTCAAGCTCTGACCTCCAGGCCCAGCCACCACTGTGAGCCTCCTAGTCCTAGTCTTCTGCCCAGGGAGATTAACTGTGCGTAGGGGCGAGCTGGGCTGCTGTGCTGGGAGGTAACAGTGTCCAGGTGCTCACCACAGGCTGGACACTCATAAGCTCCGTCTCTGCCCTGTGTCCTCACCCAGCAAGCTTGTGTTGGCCAAATGGCTGCTGGTTGTGCTGGCAAGGGGTGTGAGGGGTCCTGGGGTGCCTGACCGAGGGCATGAGGACTGTCAGGTCCCTGCCGTGCATCTGCAGCGGGGTGGCCGGAGTGGCAAGGGGAGCAGTGAGGGTGGGGGGTGCAGGCCAGTGGAGGAAGCAGCAGCTACGTGGCACCACCACCCCCTGGCTCTGCTGGCCCCCTGTGCATCCACCCTCCCTCGCGATACTGTGGCTGCTCCAGGACCCGTGAGGCCCCTTGATGAAGCTTCCCTTCAGTCTTAGGCATCGAAAGCTGACCCTGATGGCACTCGTGTACAGGGCCAGGCCTGGGCCATGGCCTCGAGCCTTGTACCAGGTCCCAGCACCCTCCTGGGCCACCGCGTACTCCTTGGTGACTTCCTGTCCCCACACCACCGTTCCCTTTTTATCCAATGGGCACAGTAACAGCACCTGCCCCGGAAGTGGTTGTGAGTGCAAATAAAATGATGCCTAACCTCACAGCACTCTGTGCACATGACAGACTACACCAGAGCAGAGGCTCTGAGGTCAGGGGCACCCCAAGCCTTACGCAGCCCAGGGACCTGCTGTGAACCACAGCAGCGGTGACGTCAACCCCAATGGCCAGTGGGTTGCTGGGATGCCAGGCCACCTGGAGTCCACCAAAGGGGGGAACTTGACAGACCCTCCCCTTCAGGAAAGATCTGGAGGGGCCATGACCCAGAGGGGCACTTGCTGGGCTCGGCTGCAGAGCCTGAAGCCTTGAGGTCCGGCTGAGAAAGCTCCAAACTGGTAGCACACAACTGTGCCACACGTGGACAGGCTCCTCTGCAAGAAGGGGCGCCACGTGGTGCCTTTGGTTTACTCCTACCCAACATCAGCCTGGGCAACATGGTGAGACCCCATCTCACAACAAACAACATTAAGTGGGGCCAGAGAAAAACACGGCACGCCCGGAGTGCTGGCTCAAGGAGCCAGAGCCTCACGCCCACGGCGACCTCAAACAGCCCTGGTCACCACACCCACGAGCCAACCCGGGCACTGGACACTACCCCAAGAGAAATTCTAGGACTGAAAACAACCACGACTAAAATTAAGGATTCCATGGGCTGCTGTAACCAGAACGTCAGAGCAGACACTGGGGAAGCCGGGGGGCAGGAGGGGGCACACCACTCCAGAGAGGGGTTCACTCATGAACACTGAGAAGATAGGAGGCATAGTAACGCCAACCGGGCTCCTCGAAGGAAGGAGACTAGAAAATGGGGCAGAGGAGGCATTGGAAAGGACAATGGTATGGAATTTGCCAGATCTGATCAAAGACATCAATGTCCACATTCAAGACATTCCTCAATCCCGCTGGGTGTGGTGGCGCACGCCTGTAATCCCAGCGGCCTGGGAGGCGGAGGCAGGAGGATCGCAAGTTCCAGACCAGGGGCAGTCTGCATAACTTAGTGAGACCCTGTCTCATAAAGTAAAATAAGTGGGCCAGGCGTGCAACTCAGTGGTCCAGCACTTGCAGAGCATGCAGGCGTGAGGCCCTGGGTTCAACCCCCAGTACCACACACACACACGCACACAAAGACATTCCCCAATCCCTAGCTAAGTCACAGAGAAACTGCAGACAGCCAAGGGCCGAGGGAAGGTCTTACAGGCAGCAGGGGAGGACAGTCAGGTCACATGGGAGGAGCAAGAGATGGACTCACAGCCGAGCTCCCAAAGCAGCATAAGGCAAGACAGGGGGCTCCACAGCGAGTCGAGGACCCTTCCCCTCCTCACACGTTCAGGTGCAGCCGCAAGATGAGGGTGTTGTGAATATGGAGCCATCTCAGAGGTCCACCTCCTGGTCTGGTGACACCAGGCACCACCTGCTAGGGCCTGTGTTTATTTACTGCAAGGAACTGGACCAAATCGGAAGTTGTCCTCTGCCCCTGCTTATGGTGAGGCTTGCAAGTACAGCCAGTCCGGTTTCAGAAGTCTTTCTTTTCCTGTGCTCTACCCTTGTCACCCCTTGCAGCCGTAGCCCTGTGGCGACTGATCCGGTCAGATCTCAGAAGCTAAGCAGGGTCGGGCCTGATTAGTCCTAGGATGGGAGACCGCCTGGGAACACCAGGTGCTGCAGCCTTGGGAGACAGACCTGGCAACCCACTCCCAAAAATCAATCCGCCATTGAAAACGCTATGAATAGCAGAGAAGCACTGACAATAGTGTTTCCCCTGTTATACCTAGGGTCTCTATGAGTCGGATTCTGACTCGGTGACACCTAACAACAACAACCCTTGTCACCGGGTAGAGAAGGAGATAGAGTGAAGAAGTGGGGGCCAGTGGGCAGACATCCTAGGCATAGTGCAGAGGGCCAGGGCAGCTGGGCCTATTCATGTAGACCAGAACCACCCCAGGCTCCAGTTCACAAGCTGCCCTCACTCAAGACCCTGCTCTTAGATCCTGTGGACCCTGCTCTTATTCCGTGTGCAGTTTCAAAATTAGTCATAAGCCCTCAGGCGCTCAGAGCTCTGCATGCTGCGTGGTTCCACACGCTTTATAGGGAAAGAGTTAGGGATCTCCTGGTGCTAAGGCTAACGATGCCCCTAGTAAACATTTGTTTTTCCCGAGTTTCTTGACAATCCTCAAAGAGCGTGATCTGCTCTGTGGCACCATCTGAGAACCCTGGGAACGAGGCTGGAGAGCCATCGCACGTGCTCCAGCGTGTGGGGGGCACTTCATACCCAGCCTGTGCCTGGCCAAGGGGTCACTGCTACCACTGACAGGCATGGAGTTCCTTTTTCTCCCTAAAAGAAGCAAGGACCTCCTATCCTGGGTAGGGATTTAGCGTTGATCTATTTTTATTTGATAATTATAAGGAACAATTCTATGTTTAAACTTTAAACACCGTTCTAAATAATAATCCACTATTGTTGTTGTTGTGGTTAGGTGCGGTCGAGTCATGTCTGACTCATAGCAACTCTTACAGGGTTTTCAATAGCTGATTGTTTCAGGATTGCCTCAGGAGTGGGTTGCCACATCCTTCTCCTGTTTTTGTGGTGCTGGGAATCGAACTCGGGACCTCAGAGACTGCAGAGTGGCACTCTACCAAATGAGCTAAATCCCAGCACAATCCACTATTAACCAACAATAATTTTAAAGTAACTGTTGAAGGCTGAACTCTGTCCCTCAAAAACTCAAATATTGAAGCCCTCTCAGTACGTCAAAAGGTGACTGTGGTTGGAGACAGGGTCTATAAAGAGGTGATTAAGACACAATAGCATCACTAGGTCCCAATCTGGTAGGACTGTTGTTGTTGTTGTTAGGTGCCATCAAGTTGAATCCGACTCATTGCGACCCTGTGAACGACAGATGAAATACTTCCTGACCCTGTGCCATGCCTGGCACTAGTGTCAGGGCTTCTCTGCCATTCACAGGATTTTCAATGGCTGATTGGTTTTGGAAGTGGGATGCCAGGTCCTCCCAAGCCTACAGCACCTGGTTGTCCCAGGGGGTCTCCCATCCAAGGACTAAGCAGGCCCAACCCTGCTTAGCTTCTGAGATCTGATGAGCTCAGACTAGTATCCCTATAAGAAGAGATCAGGACGCAGGCACACACCGAGGATTGACCACCTGAGGATCCAGGGAGAAGACACCAGAAAAGAGGCATCAGGAGGAACCAGCCCTGCCACCTTAATCTTGGACTTTTAGGTTTGGACTTTGAGAAAATTAATTTCAGTGGTTTAAGTCACCCAGTCTGTGGTATCTGTTACGATGTTGTTTTTAGGTTCCACCAAGTCATGTCCAACTCATAGTGACCTCCATAGGGTTTTCAGTGGCTGCTTGTTTTGGGAGGGTGCTGCCAGATCCCTGTCCCATTTTTGCAGTGCTAGAGATCAAACCCAGGGCCTCAGGGACCACAGAACAGCACCCTACCAACGGAGCTAAACCCCAGCTCTTCTGTTATCTATTTATTTATTTATTGGTTCTGGGCATTGAACCCAGGGCCTCACGCTTGCATGCTCTGCAAGTGCTGGACCACTGAGCTGCACCCCCAGCCCATTTTTTTACTTTTTGAGACAAGGCCTCACTAAGTTACGCAGACTGCCTCTG
The DNA here is from genome assembly GCA_007922755.1 of Pedetes capensis. NCBI lineage: Eukaryota > Metazoa > Chordata > Mammalia > Rodentia > Pedetidae > Pedetes > Pedetes capensis. The sequence continues at coordinate 13,687 of VMDO01029772.1, read as the reverse complement.
GTCTTGAACTTGCAACCCTCCTGCCTCCACCTCCTGAGCTGCTGGGATTACAGGTGTGTGCCACCATGCCCGGCCCAGCTCTTCTGTTATGATAGCATGAACCAACCAAAACAGTGACTATTTTTAACATCAAAAGAAAGCTATTAAGTTGTGTCACTTGTTCTACAAGTTAATTTTTTCTTTAATGTGCCATCCATTTGTAGTCAGTATCGAAAACAAAACTTCCCTGCAGCATTTACTGTAAATCATCTCAACCAGTGTTTGTACCTTTTCACATGAGCTATTGTGTTAGTTTCATTTCCTCATATAAATCCAGCCTCACAGGTGTGAGTGTCCCAAACTCCACTGAATTGTCATGGTCATTCCACAGGAGCCTAACATACATAATGTTCATCCACTAACAGGCATGCCCACCAGAGTTTCACGTTTGTTTCTACTGCTCTGTTGATAAAATGCAATATTCTCTTTTTGACAAGTTTCTGGAATGACTAAAAATGTAATGTTCAATCATCCTTTTAGATAATACGATGAATATGGTGGGGTTCCAAAGCTGACGCCTTTTACCCAGGAAGTTGTTGTTGTTGTTAGGTGCCGTCATCCTGTGTATAGAACTTGGGGATGGACAGGGACACAGGCAGGGGGAGGAGGAAGGTCTAGATCTGGAGCACCAGCCAAGAAAGGTCACTGAGGGTGTGCTGCAGGCCCCGCTTGCACGAGCTTTGAGCTGGTGGCAAGTCGGACCCACTGGGTTGCAGGGATAAATGGCTGAGAGGCATGAGCCAGGCCTGGCCTGCAAACACATCCTTACTGTTCTTGCTGTGGAGGGCACAAGCGGAACCTGACTGGCCTGAGGCTGCACGAGTACCGAGTACCATGAGCAACACCCACTTCTGTGTGAGCTCTGCAGGCCAGGTGTCCACAATCAAGGTGTTGGCAGGCCTGTTCTTCCCGGAAGGTCAGCAGGGAGGAGCTCCAGGCCCCTGTCCTCCCCGCTGGTGTCCAGGCAGTCCTCCGAAGACGCGGCCCTCCTTCCCCACTGTCTCGGCATAGCTGCCTCCTCAGATTCTGAGCTTATGCTGCCCTCACTTTGCCTTTTTGTGTGTGTGTGTGTGGTACTGGGGGTTGAACCCAGGGCCTTGCACTTGCATGCTCTGCAAGTGCTGGACCACTGAGCTGCACCCTCAGCCCATTTTCTTACTTTTTGAGACAGGGTCTTGGTATATTACGCAGACTGCCTCTGGTCTTGAACTTGCGATCCTCCTGCCTCCGCCTCCCGAGCCGCTGGGATTTATAGGCGTGCACCACCTCGCCAGGCTCACTTTGCCTTTTAAGGATGCCAAATGTTGTGCTCAGGGATCTCCCTAAACGTAGCAGGGGTTAGAGGCAGACATGTGTTTTGGGGGCCTCTATTTGGCCCGCCATGACTTACGTGTCTGGTTATGAGGCAGAGAAGAGGAAAGAAATTCACAGATCCAGCTCATGTGCTGCCCCCTGGGAGCATCCTGAGCCGCCCTTTAACTGGTGCCCTGCCCACACGCCCACTCGGCATGGGGCTGAGGGCCTGCCCTAAGCCAGGTACTGTCCTCAGCACGAAGATAGAACAGACACCCTGCCCTTCCAGAGCCCACTTCCCAGAAGGGACAGAGGATGGAGGGACACGTGCAGGTCTGGTGACGAATGCCACGAGAAAGGTCAAGCGAGGCTGGTGGGGTGAGATTTGGGGGGAATTTGCTAGGGTGCGTGACCAAGGCAGGATTGTCTGAGTGGTGACAGTGGAGTCAAGACCTGAAGGAATTAGCCGGGCATGGTGGCGCATGCCTGTAATCCCAGCTGCTCAGGAGAGGGAGACAGGAGGATCGCAAGTTCAAGACTAGAGGTGGTGTGCGTAACTTAGTGAGACCCTGTCTCAAAAAGTAAAAAAAAAAAAAAAAAAAAAAAAGGGCTGAGGGTGCAGCTCAGTGGTCCAGCACTTGCAGAGCATGCAAGTGCGAGGCCCTGGGTTCAACCTCCAGTACCAAAAAAAAAAAAAACAAAGTCCTGAAGGAATTGGACTTGGAGGAAAATGGGAAGGATATTCCAGGCAGAGAGCACAGCCTGGGCAAAAACCCAGCATGGTCTTTGTCCTGTGCAACCACCAGCTCTAGGCCTGGAGTTGGCGCAAGTGGAGGCGGCAAGGAGAAATGCCGCAGGGCAGGGCCAACTGCAAGACCCTCACCAGCCTCGCACTGGGGGCCCTGGCATCATCCTCAGGACCAGAGACTCACCGGAAGGACTCCTGGGGCACGGAAAGGTGTTACAGATGCAGCGTGACTCACTATAGCAAAGGCTACCGATGAAGACCGGCAGCAACACAGGGCTCATGGGACAGAGCCCCGAGAGGCCAGAGCGGGCACGGAGCTGTCCTCTTCTGCGGCCTCATCCATGGCAAGCACTTCTCCCAACGGGGACGAGGGACATTGCATGAGGTGCCTCTAGTCTTGGCTTTTATGGCGTTCGTATTGGGGTTCTGTTGGGTTCTGTCACATAAGCTGGCTGACTCCCTGAGTAGCCGGCCTCTCCAGCCCCCCCAGAGGTCACACTGGCATTCAAGGGCCCCATTGTGCACATTGTCAGCACAGACTCTGTGGTGTGGCCCAGGCCCCAGGCAAACACAGACACAAGTCGCACAGGATGTGCCAGGCTGTCTCTCAAGAGCTAGGCCAGGACCAATTTCTGTGAATGGGCAGAGTTTGAACCCGCTAACCTGTTGAGCTAATCCTTGGACTATATGATGAGTGACCAGGACAGGGTCCCTGGTGCAGGGTGGAAGCTGTGCACACCGGGCAGCACCCGTTGGTGTGGTGAATTCAGCTGGAGTTAAGTTTGAAGGCAGGTGGGCACAACTGTCTCCAGCAAGACAAGGTGAAGGTGGGTTCTGACCAGGAAGTGTGAGGGGGCAGGCAGTGAGAGGGACAGGGAAGAGGGATTTTAGATAAGATTCTGTAGGGTGTGGCCAGGGGGAAGCAGAGGGGCGCCTGTGGGGAGAAAAGATAGAAGATTGTCACCCCGGAAGGTGGGAAGGTAGGCTTGTGCACAGAAAGGGAGGCAAAGGAATCCTGGGCCAGTGAGAGGTTCCTGACCATGAATTAAAGTCCACCTCGCCAGCCCCCTGGTTATTCTCTGCCCACTGTCAATCTTCCATCTCTGTGTTCCCTGGGGTAGTGGGAAGAAGGGCGAGATGTGGGCCCCTGAGGCCCTCTGTAGCTGGAGTGGGCGCCCAGAGGCCCTGGCCCCGGGTGGCAGAAATAGGGCGGGGAGGCGGTGCAAAAGAATCGACATCTTCAAGAGCTGGGCAGTGGCGGTTCCCTGAGCCTCTGGCCAGGCTGTGGAGGCTGCCGCAAGCCCAGGGAGGCCTACAGAACGACCTGGCTCACGCTGGTCCGGCGTTTCCAGAGCTGCTGCAGCCCAGGGGAGCCTGGGCAGGACCTCCGTGGGAATGGGCGGAGCCGGGGGCGGGGATCTGAGGGGAAGAACATCGGGTAGAAGCAGGGCTTGAAGGGCTGGAGCGGGGGCCTGAGCGGAGAGGGGCGGGGCCTGAGAGGGCAAGGCGGGGCCTGGACAGAAGAGGGGCGGGGCCTGGGAGGACGAGGCGGGACCTGGGCGGAGAAGGGCGGGGCCCTGGGAGAGGAAGGGCGTGGCCTGGGCGGGGAGGCGGGGTCTGGGAGGGTGGGCCGGGACTCCACCGCCCTCCCGGGAGCCGCACGCCAGCTCCAGTCCGCAGAGGCGGCTCCCGAGGGGTGGGTCGGCTCCACCCCCGGGCCCGCCACTGGCCCGCGGTGCGTCCGCGCCTCCCAATTCCCGGAGCGAGCAGGGGCTCGAGGAGGCCGCTCCCCTGGGCTCGGGGCTGGGCGGTCGGGCGCTGGGCCAGCGCAGGCAGGAGCCGGGCGGCTCGAGGCAGCGGATCGCGCGGAGGGAGGCTGCCTGGGCCCGCCGAGCCATGGCGGCCCCGGAGCCAGCGCCGAGGCGGGGCCGAGAGCGAGAGCGGGAGGACGAGAGCGAGGACGAGAGCGACATCCTGGAGGAGAGCCCGTGCGGCCGCTGGCAGAAGCGGCGGGAGCAGGTGGGCACTGTCAAGGGGTGGCGCCGCCCTCCCGGAGCCAAAAGGCGGGAGGCCCCAGGGGGCCATGGGGGCGCTGGGGCAGCCCGGTGGCCTCTCTCTGGCGGCCTGCGTCTTGCGCTGCCCTTAGACCCCTTTGGCCCTGCGCCCAAAACCTGGTGAAGAACCCCTGTTCCCCGAGGACCTGTCTTTTGGGACCACCTCCGCGTGCCCGGGATCCCTCGCTAGACTCCTGGGGCTCACCCTTAACCCCAGAAATCCGCCTCAACCCCGCCGGCCCAGCCCCTGGATTCCGCCCCTGTGCCCCAGGGACCGGCCCTCCCCAGGCCCCCTGCAGTTCATGCCTCCCCTGGAGGTCCAATGCCCCACCGCCATCCCTCCACCCACAGGCCCATGTGCACTCCCTCCCCAGGTGAACCAGGGGAATGTGCCGGGCATCCAGAGCACCTTCCTGGCCATGGACACGGAGGAGGGGGTCGAAGTAGTGTGGAATGAGCTGCACTTTGGGGACCGGAAGGCCTTCGCGGCCCACGAGGTGAGGCCCGCTGCTCCCCACTCGCTCCCTCCCGTGACAGCCCTATGACTCCCCCCACACACACCCCCAGGAGAAGATCCAGACCATGTTTGAGCAGCTGGCGCTGGTGGACCACCCCAACATCGTCAAGCTGCACAAGTACTGGCTGGACGCCTCCGAGGCCCGGGCGAGGGTGAGCTGGGGGTGCCGGACAGGGCCCGGTGAGGCCACAGGCGCAGTGGGGCGGCCTGGAGAACCGCCGCAATGGTAAAGCCAGCGAGCTGCCCCTCCGCAGGTCATCTTCATCACAGAGTACGTGTCGTCAGGCAGCCTCAAGCAGTTCCTCAAAAAGACCAAGAAGAACCACAAGGCCATGAATGCCCGGGTACGGGGAGTGGGCTGGGGACAGGAGGGGGTCCAGGAGGCCCTGTGGACAAGGAAGGGGCTGGGGGAAGAGGGTACAGGGTGGCCTCGGGGCAGGGGGCCAGTGGCGGCAGGTTGGCTCCGCGGGCCCAGGCACCTTTCTGCGCCCACCCAACGGAGTCGTGGTCCGCTGCCAGGCCTGGAAACGCTGGTGCACGCAGATCCTGTCCGCGCTTAGGTGAGAGCCCGCACTTGTCAGTGCGCTTGCCCACTGCGCCCACCTCTCCGGCACCCTCTGACCTGGCTCTTCTTGCTCTGCCTTCCCTGACGCCTGCAGTTTTCTGCACGCCTGCAGCCCCCCCATCATCCACGGGAACCTGACCAGCGACACCATCTTCATTCAGCACAACGGCCTCATCAAGATCGGCTCTGGTGCTGGTGGGGCGGGGCTGGGGGGTAGCGGGGAGCCTGCTGGGAGACTGGGCAGAAGATGCCCAGCCCCCAGTTCACCGACGCCTGCTCCTGAGACCCGCTCTTTCTCCCCTCGGTGGCCGGCGCAGTGTGGTATCGCATCTTCTCCAACGGTGTGTGGGACCCCCGGGGAGATGAGGGCCACGGAGAAGCCCGTGTGCTTAGCCTGGCACTCTTCCTTAGCGCTCCCAGACGATCTCCGGAGCCCCATCCGTGCTGAGCGGGAGGAACTGCGGAATCGGCACTTCTTCCCACCAGAGTATGGCGGTAAGTCAGGGAGGGGGCCGGGGCGCCTGCCCTGTGGCCACATCTGTCCTACCCACCCTGCCTGTCTGCTCCCTTTCAGAGGTCAATGATGGCACTGCTGTGGACATCTTCTCCTTTGGGATGTGTGCACTGGAGGTACTGCCCACACACCTCACCCCTTCCCAGTGCCCACACACCTCACCCCTTCCCAGTGCCCACACACCTC
>VMDO01029771.1:0-22196 GCA_007922755.1 Pedetes capensis | reverse complement strand
ATAAACCTAATAAATGGAATCCTGCAGCAGTACCACTGTGGCATCTGATCCTGTCAGATCTCAGAAGCTAAGCAGGGTCAGGCCTGGTTAGTACTTGGACAGGAGACTGCCTGGGAATACTAGGTGCTGTAGGCTTGGGGCCTGCAGCGGTAGCCCTGTGGCATCCGATCCCGTCAGATCTCGGAAGCTAAGCAGGGTCAGGCCTGGTTAATACCTGGATGGGAGACTGCCTGGGAACACCAGAAGCTGTAGGCTTGGGAGAAGGACCTGGCAACCCCCTCCCAAAAATCAATCTGCCATTGAAAACCCTATGAACAGCAGAGAAGCACTGACAATAGTGTTTCCCCTGTTGTACAGAGGGTCGCTATGAGTCGATACCGACTTCACGGCACCTAACAACAACAACAACAGTAGGCTTGGGAGAAGGACCCAGCAATCCACTCCGGGAAAACAATCAACCATTGAAAACCCTTTGAATAGCAGAGAAGCAATAACAATAGTGTTACATCTGTTGTACATAGGGTCGCTATGAGTTGGACACTGACTTGACAGCACCTAACAACAACAATAATAAATGGAAATCCATACTAGTAACCTGTGTGTAGCTTCCATCTCTGTCACAACAGCACCTCTTGCACCAGTTCCAAGTGGCCAACTAATTTTAAGTAATACTTGTTCCATGCTTCTTAACTAGTGGATGTTTCTAGTGCGTATTAATGTATGACAGAAAAAGCATTACAGAGCCAGATGTACATCCTTGTAATCCCACCACTCAGGAGACTGAGCCACGAGAAGAGTGAGTTCAAGGCCAATCTGAGCTACATACTGAGACTCTATCTCAAAAGAAAAAAAAGAGGCTTTATACTTTGTGCTCATTCCTATTGCACTTCCTCTATCTATATATTTCTGCCCAAGACCTCTTTGTTTTTAGTCCTTTTCCATCCAGTCCCCTTACCAGACAACTAAGCCATTTGTCAATGCCCAGGAAAATTTTCACGTTCTCATTTCAGGCAGCTTTTCCTTCTACACAAAGTAGATGATGCTGTTGTAACCCAAGATCAGAAACACACCACAAGGAGCAAAAAGCCAATTAAAGGGAGTCTTTATTGAGCCGGCAGCCACGGAGGACTAGTGTCTCTCCAAAACCCGTGGCCCTGAGAAACAGTTGCTGGAGGTTTATAAAGGCAAATTTTGGCAAGCTTACAATCTCCAAGTTGTATGATTTGTATACAACCTCTAAGTTTCTGGTATGATTTGCATAAGCTGTTGGCATGAAAACAAAAACAAAAAACAAGCAGTTCTATAATAGACAATCATTCAGGTAACAGTTCTATAGATTGTGCAAGTAGGGTGGTACAGAGCATAACAGGCAATCAATCAGTGGTTAAGAATTAAAATTTAATCAGGCAGTTAGGCAGTTAAAATCAGACAGTTAAAAAATTCTTCCAGTATATAGTTTCTTAAAGGGAGGGGGGCTACCTAAGATGGTGATGGTCCTGTCAACTCAGTGGCCTCTTTACAATGTGATGGACCTCTAACAGCTCTGCCCATTGGGACTATTTTCTCTCTTCACTTTCAAGGCCAACACGAAGTACTCCAATGCGACCACCATTTTTGTTGTTGTTGTTTGTGTTTTGTTTGTTTGTTTGTTGAGTCAGAGTCTCCCTCTGTAGCTGAGGTTGGCCTGGGACTTGCTGTGCAGCCCATACTGGCCTCAATCTCATGGCGATCCTCCTGTCTCAGTCTCCCAAGTGCTCGGATGACAGGTGTGTGCCAGCACCCCTGGCTAACATTGTTCATTTTTAATTTGTGTATACATGCAAAGATCAACCATTGGTAAACCAAGATCGGGCTTTTTCCTACTTCCTTAGCCAGTCATATGAGATACCCCATCTAAGCATAGAGATGAACTGCAGGAGAAGCACTTATACAGCTACAGAGTTACATGCAGTATGCTCATGCGCCCTGATCATACTGGGCCTCCATCTCAGAAGAACCATTATGATCTGTAGCTGCTGAGCCTGCCCTAACTTAAAATTTAGTGAGTCTCACTATAGAGATCACCAACAAATTTAGTGTCTCCCATTTGGTCCGGCTGTGACCTAGTACAGAGTTCTTTCCTGCTCTGGGCCCCACTCCTAGCTTCTGGTATTAAGTGTATAACATGTGACCCCCAGAACCTAAAGATGCCCCCCTGTTCTGTACTTCCTTGTTTGTGGTAGGGAATGTAAGACATGTCTTTTACTTTTTAAAGGGAGGGGCTGGTGATATATCTCAGTGGTTGAGTGCTTATCTATCATACAAAAGGTCCCAGGTTTGATCCCAGCACCACGTAAAAAAAAAAAAAAAGTAATTTTTAGAAGGATAGCTGAGAACATCTCTGACCACTCAATTCATAAAAAGGTCACCAAAATGGAAAGCCTCTGAATCTTCATGATACTTGCTTGCATGTACCTTACAAGGTTTTCTAGAGTATTGGCAAATCAATATGTTATTGATGGAATGGATTAATATAATTTTGTTTTGGTTGTTTTGAGACAGATTCTCATCATGCAGCCCAGGCTGGCCTTGAAATTGTGGTGATCCTCCTGCCTGTACCTCCTGAGTCCTGAGGTTATAGGTGTGTGCCACCACACCCAGCCAAATCAACATGATTTTCAGTGGGACTTCTAATCTCTTCAGATTATATTATGAAAAAATGAAGAGGGTCAACATTGCCCTGGGTCAAACCTGCAACTTCATGTCATGTGAATACAAACTATTGTTGATCTTCTTTCTAATTGGAATAAAAAAGAACATATTTCCCAAGTCAGTTAGCACAGACCATGTACCTGAAGCCTCACTGACTTTTTTTTTTTTATCTTATTTGTCTAGCAATAAAACCATATCCAGCACAGTAGCTACAATCAGGGATATAACTTGTCTGAGTGCTTTTCCACAATTGTTCTCCAGAATCAACCAGTTTCTGCAGGACACAGACTGACAAATTAAGTGAAGGTGTAATAATAAGTAGTGACCACCACCTCTGCATCCTGTAGGTCTTTAATGTGGTGGTTGTTATGTCTTTAACAGTAGCAGTAATCTCTGCCATTACCCTATTTTCAGGATGAATTTTTTCTTTATTTGCTCTCTTTGTGGGGGAGGAAGAGGAGACAGTTTCGGAGGTTTCCAAGTGCCCTTTTCCATTATGATGCCCCTTCCCCACACGTCAATGATACAATGTGGAGGTCCGTCTGATGGCCATGTGGTAATGAAGGTCGGGCAATTGTAGATTTCAGAAATACACACTGGTGGGGTTTAGGGACCCAGTGGACCCACTGAGCTGGAATTTACCCAAGTGTCTATTTGTTTCCTGGTTCCACTAATTGCCAGTCTAACAGGGAGCCTATGATGACACCAGGTGTCTAGGGATCAACTCTGATCACATGTTCCTTGAAATGTCAAGGTATTTCCTGTCCTCAGGGCAAGGCCTTCTAAATTAAGATGAGTGTGCAGTGTCTTCCCAAGTCAAGGTGAGAGAATGGAGCCTTGATGCTCCCTTTGATCAGTCACGGGATGGAAGCTGCCTCCAGGGGCCTTTGATCCTAATCTGTCTGCCCAGGATTTGCAGCAGCCATCGTTAGTTCTTTACTCCTGAAGGGACAGTTGGGTGACCCATCACAGTTTCTACCACAGGAATGTTCTTGGGGATCATATCTGTAAAGGAGAAGGGGAAGCATGACTGGGCAGAAGGAGAAGCTGAACTGTGGTGCAGCGGTAACAGGAACCTCAGCCAGTCCAGGGAGCTCTGGAACTGGCATGGCCCTTCAGAGTTGACCTGAACTGACAGCCTTTGTTCTCTTCTTTCAGCCAGCATTGAATATAGGCTGCTCTTGGGGAAGGGGTGTGATTTGGGGTGGGAGATAATATTTAAGAAAAGAATCACTATGACGTGCCAGGGGTTGATCTTCCCGGCAGTGACGGGAACGGATGCCTTAGTCTTTAAGGGAGTACCTGGGTGGTTCACCAGGGTCTCCACAATAGGAGTCACCAGAGTGTAGATAGTAACTCAAGCTACAGATATGGATGAGATAATAAGGGAGAAAATGTAGAGAGTAAAGAGAAGAAGCCAGCACAGTGGCATGTGCCTATACTCTCAGCTACTTAAGAGGCTGAGACAGGAGGGTGGTTTAAGCCTAGGAGTTTGAGACAAGCCTGGGTAATATAGCAAGACCTACAAAGAAGAAGCCTGCAGCTGTAGCCCTGTGGCATCCAATCCCACCAGATCTCGGAAGCTAAGCAGGGTCAGGCCTGGTTTGTACCTGGATGGGAGACTGCCTGGGAACACCAGAAGCTGTAGGCTTGGGAGAAGGACCTGGCAACCCCCTCCCAAAGATTAATCTGCCATTGAAAACCCTATGAACAGCAGAGAAGCACTGACAATAGTGTTTCCCCTGTTGTACAGAGGGTCGCTATGAGTTGGACACCGACTTGACGGCACCTAACAACAACAACAACAAAGAAGAAGGAGAAGGAGACAAAGAAGGACGAGGAAGAAGAAGAGGAGAAGGAGAAGGAGAAGAAGAAGGAGGAGGAAGAGGAAGAGAAGGAGGAGAAGGACAAGGAGGAGGAAGAGGAAGAATAATCCCTGCTGGGCATGGTAGCACACTCCTATAATCTCAGCATTTATGGGGCACAGGCAAAGGGATGCCAGGTTCCAGGCTAGCCAGGGCTACACAGTTAGACACTGTCAATAAATAAATAAATAAATAACCTAGCCCTAAGTCAAACGATTAGAAGCCAATTGGCAGAGGAGAGCTGGCAAAAGAAGGAAGAAGGGCAGTCAGCTTGGTAGAAGAAACCCAGGAAGGAAAAGGGTCACTGAATTTAGTTTCCTACAGAAGAATGGATCATCACCATGGGAAATGACATTGAGAGGCTGACAAACAGAAGACAAAAACAAGCCCACTGTTTGGTCAACATGGAGGTCATTGATAACTTTGACCTAAGATATTTTAGCAAATAGTGGACATAACCCCCATATGTCTGTCAGCTTGTCATACTGTAGGAGCTTGCATGTTGCTATGATGCTGAAAACAATGCCACTGGTATTTCAGATGCCAGCAGAGCCATTCATGGTAGACAGATTTCAGCTGAGCCTCTAGACTAAGGCAGACTAGAAAGAAGGACCCAGCAGTCCACTATCAAAACAATTAGCCACTGAAAACCCTATGAATATCAGAGAAGTACTGTCAAATATAGTGCCAGAAAATGAGCTCCCCAGGCTGGAAGGCATTCAAGAAGTGACTAGGGAAGAGTTGCCTCCTCAAAGTAGAGTTGATCTTAATGGTGGGAATGAAGTAAAGTCCCTGGGACCTCCATTTGCTGAAGTGGCATGACTCAAAATGAGAAGAAATGCAGTGGCTGCAACATCAGGCTCACACACAAAAAGATTGTGTGCATGGAATAGTATTGGGTGGCTTTTCATTCTGTTGTACATAGTCATTATGAGTGAATCCAACTGGATGGCACGCAGCAACAGTAGACATAGAGGCCAGATTAGAATATGTTGAAGGATGAAATGAAGTTCAGACAGTAAAGACAGCATATTAATAAAAAGTTTGAGTTTCACTGTAAAAGAGAACATAAAAATGTGGAAGCAATTGCTGGAGGAAAATCAAGGCTCACATAGAATTTTGGGTCTTCTTATTTATTTGTGCTGTCTTTTCTGTGTGCTTGCTTTTTAATTTGATAGCCATTAAGGTATATTTATAGTTGGGAGAAGAGATGAATTATGATGGAGAAAGGATAAGAGAAGTACAGCCGATTTTTAGTAGACAGAGGCATCGGGTCCCAGGACAGAATCGAAGACAATAGCTCTTGGTAAGAACAGGATCACAAGAAAAGAAACTGAGGAGTGAGACTCGGTGGCACATGCCTATAATCCTAGAGACTTGTGAGACTGGAGGCAGGAGGATCAAGAGTTCGGAGCCTGAGACAGCCTGAGTAACCTAGACCCTGCCTCAAAAAATAAAGAAATTAAATTTTTTTAAAATGGACTGAGGGTGCAGCCCAGTGATAGAGCACTTGCAAAGTATGTGTAGGGCCCTGGGTTCAACCTCCAAGTATCACAAAAAGAGAAAGAAGACAGGAAGAAGAACGAGAAAGAAAGAGAGAAAGAGAGAGAGAAAGAAAGAAAGAAAGAGAAAGAAAGAAAGAAGGAAAAGAAAAGAAAGGAAGAAAGGAAGAAGAAAAAAGAAAGAAAAAGAAAAGAAAAGTGGGGAAAGATACAGTGCTTTTTTATTTTCCCAATGAAATGTAGTTGCCTTATGTAGGTAGCTATCTACTTACACATTGCAGATCTGCTTCCACCCTAAACTATCATGGCCCAAGAGCAGTTCTCACCATGACACAGAAAGAGAGAATAAGATGGTGCTTTGCAGAGCCAACAATCACTTGGCATAGTCATTTTGCTTCTTTGCTTTCTTTTTTCTTCCATTTGCAGTCATCTGTGCCAGCCTTCAAACTGGTAAACAGAGGGTGAGGCTAAAGGTCAAAAGGTGATGAGATCTCCATCTGAACTCACTGGCATGATCAGCTGTGCTTCCCCATTATAATCAGGAAATCCTGGGGTGATCCAGCCAGCAAGAGTACATCTGGTCAGAAGGCAAGGGGGTGGATATGGGGGAGAGGGGGATGGGCACGTAACAAAGAAGGGAGGGGTCATTTCCCGTTTCTGGGCTCATAATGAATCTTCATTTTTGTAGTTCATATCTTTGCAAATATGCCTCTAAATATGTGGACATCCAATCTCTACCTTAATTTTTCCCTTTAAGTCACTGTTGTTTTTATAATCTCTTTCCTAACTAGAGGATATTTCATTGCATTTAGAGATAAAGCCAACTGATTGTATTACAAACAGAGCCAAGATAGTCAACAGTCTATCATATTATGTTATAAAGCAGAGTGATATTAGTGGTAAAGAGAGAGAGAGAGAGAGAGAGAGAGACAGAGACAGAGACAGAGAGACAGAGAGACAGAGACAGAGAGACAGAGAGACAGAGAGACAGAAAGGGAAAACAACATATATTTGTTGTTATCGTTAAGTGCCCTTGATTCAGGTCTGACTCATAGTGACTCTATGTACAACAGAATGAAACACTCCCCAATTCTGTGCCAGGCACACGACCTTTTTAGGTTTAAGCCCATTATTGCAGACACTGTGTCAGTCCATCTAGTTGAGGGTCTTCCTTTTTTTCGTTGATTTGCTATTCTCCCAATCGTGATGTCCTTCTCCAGGGATTGATCCCTCCTGACAATATATCTAAAATACATAAGACACAGTCTAGGACTTCCAAGGAGCACTTTGGTTGCACTTCTTCTAGGACATATCTGTTGGTTCTTATTGATGTGGAAAAATATTCCCAAAATCTTGCTTAGTAATAAAATATTTTTGAGTGCATATATATGTGTGTGTACATATATGTATAGTATATATTTATCAATTTTTTAAATGCTAACATTTATAAAATGATAATTCTGTGCCAGCTATGATGTTAGCTCTGGGTATTGGAAATAACAGTGAAATTTTTATTTTTAAAGCTTAGCAGTAGTTAGTTTTTCTATGCACTATTTTTATAAATAAAAAATAAAGGTTAATTTTAAAACCAATCTCAGGTCCCTGGTATGCTTTGCCATTTACATACAGATTTCACTACTCCTCCTGTGCATTTGCAGCCTATGTTTTGTATCAGAGATGAGGTCTGGGAGTTTTCCCCTTTATTCTGCTCTTTTCTGACTGTGAGTTTTTCTCTGCTTTTTGTATTAACAGTTGCCATCACTTTCTGGCCAAGTTTGGAATGATCCTGTGGAAGCTGATTATGTCCTGGCTTCTATTATATGCTAACAACCCATTTCATGTGTTAAGCAATATTAGCTTAATCTGCTCCCTTCTAAAAGAACCTCTCTGGCTCTTGAGAAGCCTGCACATGGCTTCCCTCTACTTCAGTGTTTGTAGCCTTGACCTCAAAGTTTCTAAACAGCTAGAGTACCAAGAGCACTTCCATCCTGTGACTGCCTGCTTGCAGTTTATCAGAAAGAAAGTAGTATGTGCAGTCTTCACACTGGGACTTGTCTGGTTTTCCACTCTACATCTCTTTTTTGTACAAGAAAGAAAACTTTGCACTTTTTCTCTCATAAAGTTCAAGTACAAGAAGAGAGATGCTTAAAGTGTGCTCAGAGGAGCCAAATGTATTTTCACATCATATGTCTGTCTTGTTCCAATCAGAGAAAGTTACCCTGACAGCTAAATAACTAGTTTTGTTAAGCCCTCCCCTACCCATTGTCCCCTATAAATTTAAACTACTTATCAAGTCAGCCTTTCTCCAAAACTATGAAAGCCATAGGATTCCGTTAAGCCTGGTGATAATGACTGGCATATTGTTAAAATCAATGCAGTTATTTATTCTGGCTACCCTTTCTTGAAGTTGAAAATCATTTGAAAGTGGGCTTCCCACAGTTTCCCACAGGTTCCCCCTGTTTCATTTGGAAATCACAACTGAAGGAAAGGGGCTGGCAACCATCCTTGAAGGTGAGGATTTAAAGAGAGTGAGTAATCCCTGTCAGCCAAAGGAAAACAAAACAAATAAAAAGGTGAGAGACCACTAGAATCCTGTTTCCTGATTCCTCAAGGAGGCTTTCTGACCACTCCATTGGTTGATCTGCTGATATTGTGTATTTCACCATAGTTTTCAGAGGTACTTCCCTGAACTAATTATGCTTATTTTACTTAACAAAAAAAAGAATACTCTTTTTATAATTCTAAACTTTTTTTCCCTTGGAAAGCTACTCCCTTAGAGTTTAAACTTTTTGAATAAGACACTAATTTGAATTAAAAAGAAAAAAAAGAAAACTAAAAGATTCAATCAGAGGCTAGATTGTTGTCTTTGATTTCCTAGCTTTTATCTGCAATGCCCTTCTGTTTGTTCCTGATTAATGATTTTCTCTGCTGTTATTTGGATCTGACTACCCCTACTAGTTAATTGGTATTCCCCAACTTTAATCCAAGTGCTCATTATGGGACTTGGGACAAGGCTAGACCTGGGAAATAAGAGACTTAATGGTTAAAGATAGGCCTTAATCACAACTAGAAAAATGATTCGGAATTCATCCCCTTTTCCAAACGGGATGGTGACTGCTTCTTTGACTGAGAACGTGAGCATACACACTGCACTTTATATTTTTCTCCTCTCTCTCTCTCTCTCTCTCTCTCTCTCTCTCTCTCTCTCTCTCCTCTCTCTCCCTCCCCCCACCAGTCCCTCCCTCCCTCTCTCACCCCTCTCTTTTTTCCAGGCAGCTCTGGCAGGAAGAAATGGCATTCCTCCCAAAGAAAGTAAAGAGTATTTGGAGAAGGTACCAGAAGCAGACCTGCCCAGACATCAACTCTTCTGCTCAATGATTAGTAGATCTTAACAGTAAATAATATCTGCCAGATATAAGTCACTTTAGGCTGACATTGTCACTGCTCTAAATGCTTAAGGATCGCTACCCACATTGTTAGGGGCTGGGATTTAGCTCAGTTGGTAGAGCACTGCGCTGCAGTCTCTGAGGTCCTGAGTTCAATTCCCAGCACCGCAAAAATGGGAGAAGGACCTGGCAATTCACTCCCAAGGCAATCCCCAAACAGTCAGCCATTGAAAACCCTATGAGGGTCGCTATGAGTTGGATACCGACTTGACGGCACCTAACAACAACAACCCACATTGTTCTTTATGGGACCCATGAGTCAAATCATTTCTTAAAACTTAACCATTAGTAAGTATGGTGTATTGAAATTGGCTCTTACTAATAATATCTTGCCCCCATCAATAGCGGTCATATCGCACAAGATCAAAATGGATGGGCAAGGGTCTTCCAGGGTGTCTTCCAAAGGCCTCTGATATCATTAATGAAGAGGTTCCCAAAAGTCAAAAAGCTTGAAAGCAAAATATCTGTCTCAAAATAACAGGAAAACTCAAGGAACTAACCTGAGTCTCTTCCAAACCCAAAAGATCTGCCCTCCTTCCTCTGAAACAGGAACCAGTGCAGATCTTTCTTTGTTAGGAGACAAGGAGGTCCACTCCCTGTCTCTTTCTCTCGGACAAGCCAACCAAGGAAACCAGTGCTGGGTGTATCAGTGTGAGAGGAAAGAGGTTAAATATGCTTCAGTGTAGTGTATGCAGTCCGTTAGGAACTGTCGTTTTATTTTTCTCTCTCCAATAATCCTTAAAATGTCAGTCCCATAATCACTCTGAATCATTTTATCATTATCTCTAGGAAGTCCATTTGCATTCAAGAGGATGCTGAGAAGTAAGCTCATGTCAAATAGCAATACATTCTTTTTTAGAAATTTATTTTTACTTTTAATCGGCAAGTAGTAATTATACATATTTATGGAGTAACATTTCAATATTAAGTATATAATGTGTAATCCATTAGGATAATTGGTATATCTGTTGCCATATATATATATATATATATATATATATATATATATATAATTTCTTTGTGCTGGGAACATTCAAAATCCTCTCTACTAGCTATTTTGAAATATTCAATTAGTTGTTGTCAAAATAACTACACGTTCTTCAGGGAGAATTCCTCCCATTATTAATTCCCCAAAACACACATATACACACTTTTTTTTCTAGAGTGAGTGTGCAATCTGATTTTTTCCTTGATCCACAGAATAAAAAATGTACCATCAGTGTCCTACATGTCACCTCTAAAAGCCACATGGCACAATTGTGATTAGTGAATGAGCTGACCATCCACGAACAAACATTGAATGCAATTTCAAAGGACTCTACTTGTGATGATCAGAATGTTAGAGATTAAGATTCCAGTATATGGGGCAGAACGTCTGGAACAAGGAAGCAAGAAATAAAGCAGGCAAAAAACAAAGAAAAAGTATGCTGGAAAAGGGAAGAAAATAAAGACAGATGGTAAAAAAAGATGCTTTTAAAATGAGAAATTAAACTGGCTGTGTTATCAGGGAGACACAAGAGAGCGCAGGTAGGCAGATCCAGAGCACAGGTCCAGAAATCTGGCAACAAATTCTTAGTCCTTGTATTTGGCATATGAAAGAATTTATACTGGGTACAGAAATTATAGTAGAGTATACAATAGATTTATTAAAGATAATTCACCTTTAAAGTATAATTACAGGGAAATTGAAGCATCTGAAAAAACATATATAAACCTGTAAGGAAAATTGAGAAAGCCTGCTTTCCCAGGGTGACTCAGCATAGTGCTTTCTGTTCCCCAAAGAAGCTAAAGAAGCCAGAGAACAGGAGAGTTAAGTAGGCTTTTATTCACTCTGGAAGCAATCCCAAAGCAATCAGCCATTGAAAACCCTATGAGGGTCACTATGAGTCAGACTGAACAGCATCCAAGGACAACAATTTAGAAGGAAAGGTGCCTTGGATAGACAGAGAAGATGTAGGGCCCAAAAGAAAGGAGAGACACGCATGTGGTCATTGGAGAGAAAAGAGCAGGGGAGCAGAGAAAAAGAGAGAAGGTGAGAAAGGAACAGGGAAAGAGGTAGTGGGCTCCTGTTCCCTTTAGTTTTATTCAAACTAGGAAACACCTGGGGCTGGGATTTAGCTCAGTTGGTAGAGCTCTGCGCTGCAGTCTCTGAGGTCCTGAGTTCAATTCCCAGCACTGCAAA
Organism: Pedetes capensis; assembly: GCA_007922755.1. Classification (NCBI taxonomy): domain Eukaryota; kingdom Metazoa; phylum Chordata; class Mammalia; order Rodentia; family Pedetidae; genus Pedetes; species Pedetes capensis. The sequence continues at coordinate 10,510 of VMDO01029771.1, read as the reverse complement.
AATGGGAGAAGGGCCTGGCAATCCACTCCCAAGGCAATCCCGAAACAGTCAGCCATTGGAAACCCTATGAGAGTCTGACATGAGTCAGATACCGACTCCACCACGGCACTTAACAACAACAGGAAATACCCACCATGACATCAGCTCTGGGCACCTAGTGTGAGGTGGGCCTAGGGTATTTGTTTTGTAAATGTATCAAGGGCTTGGGTAAGATGTGGAACCCACTTCAAAATGTCCTTCCAACATCCTCAAAGACCCATGCGACTTCTTCATCGTGGTAGAACTGCAAGAGCCATTTTCAGTCCCCTCTTCCTCATATTGCCTGCTAATGCCTAAACTGGCTACCTAAGGGGTATGGTAGCCCACACCTGCAATCCCAGCACTCAGGAGGTTGAGAAAGGAGGACTGTAAGTTCAAAACTGGTTTATACTACATAGCAAGACTGTCTCCAAAAAAGCTGGGGGACATTGAATATAATTTTTGTTTTGTTTTTGTTTTTTGAGGCAGAATCTCAATATGTAACTCAGGCTGGCCTAGAACTCAATCACCTCTTGACTCAGTCTTCCAAGTGCTGGGATTACAGGCCTGTGCTACCATGCTGGGAAATGTTTAAAATGAATAACCACCTAAAGAAAAAAGGGAAAAATAATCAGGTCTGCATGAATAACACTGAAATGTAAAAGAAGAAGTGGTCTTATTAGCCCAGAAGAATAGCTGGAACCAAAATACTATGGAGACCACTGCTGTTAGCATTTTTGAGTGGCTGAAATCTATGTGCTTATTTCCATTTCCGGCTTTGTAATGCCCTCTTTATGAACATCAAGATCAAAAAAAGCAGTCATCAGACCATTAGTCAGCACTTCTAATAGAATTGCATCAAGGATTAATCATCTCTAAAAAGGAGTTCCCCATTCTTCCCTTCAAAGTAATGATATTTTAAAAAGAAGTAATGTTTTTTAGAACAGTTGTCATATGAATTTTTGAGTTCCATATTTAGACTTATTATAGGAGAATTCAATTACATAAAATATTCCTTCAAAAGTCTAAATTTGTGTTCTTAACAATGTCTTTCTCAGTGGAATGGGCTTTGAGAACAATGAAATCAGGGTTCAAGTCCCAGCTCTGATGATTACTAGTTGTGTAGCCTTGGATACATTTGTTTTAAATTTCTTTGAGCCTTATTTTCTTCCTACATACACTGAGGATCCTGAGGAATAAATGAGAGAGCCAATAAAAAGGGAATTTCCTCAGCTCTAATACATAATAGGTATGCCAAAAATTGCAGCAATGATTATCATATTAAGGAATCAATGCTCACATACATAGAAGGACAAACAAGAAAGTCCTGGAAGGTGAGTTAGAACAAGGGACTACAAATGTGCCATATGGACAAAGAGAAAGGGGTACAATATGCATCTGTGTATGTGAACATATCTGTGTGCATGTTCATTTTGGGAGTTGTCAAAAGATAAAATTACAATTTAATTTGAAGATCTTAATTAGCAGGGAGACAGAAAGAGAGATACAGACAGAGACAGACAGAGAACATCAGAGAGAGAGAATGAATGATGCTAATTAAGATCTTCAAATTAAATTGTAATTTTATCTTTTGACAAAAAAAGTGTGTATATATATGTGTGTATACATATGCATCTGTATATATGTCTATATATGTATATACGTGTATATGTGTATATATATGTATATATAGTGTATATGTGTATATATACATATATATATACGCACACATATATTTTTTTTCAGTACTTAAGGGTTGAACATAGGACCTTGCACATACTTTGCAAGTGATCTACCTCTGGGTTGCACCCCTAGCCCCTTTTTAATTTTTATCTTGAGACAGTGTCTCGCTAAGTTACACAAGCTCCCTCTGGCCTCAAACCTGTGATCTTCCAGCCTCTGCCTCCTGTCACTGGGATTACAGGCATGCACCATTGTGCCTGACCAATTGGCATTATTTTCAATTCTAGAATCCAGCAGCATTTCATCCTATAAAATAGAGTAAGTATTACAATGCTTAGGACAAAGAAATTGATTTTATAAACAGATAAGGGCTTGAAAAAAGTAAAAACAAAGCCAAAAAGCTTGTTAGTCATTTCAAAGTTATTTTTCTTATAAGGCCGGGACAGGGAGATAGAACAATAGGAAAATAACTGATTCATTAACATCAGATTATTTTAGGTTATTTCTTTTGTGTAAGAATTAAGGCAGAGGGAACTTCATCATTATGCCAGTTGAAACTGCCTGTTCTAGAAATTTGACTATTATCTTTCTAATCCACTTTCTCCTAATGCCAAACAGATCAGTTTCTGTTTGGTGGAAATTTAGCATGAGTGACTCCATTTTTATTTTTAGCCTGGTTTGTTCAGGAGGTTAGTTTAAAACAATGGCCTCCTATAATTTTTACTGAACAGAACAAGGTGCAAGTGTAAAAGCAAAGAGAGAAAGTAAGCGCACAGGAGAGGGAGAGAGAGAGAGAGAGAGAGAGGAAAAAAAAAAAAAACAGCAAGGATAAAGAAAGGATAATGAACAGTGAGAAGAAGGGCAACCCCTTCCGGAACAAGGAAAGTGGAAAGCACTTTGGGTACAAGAGTAGAGGTGTTACTTAAAAGCATGCAATCCATCTCCAATTCCAAATCAACACACCGTAAGACAAGTTCCCAAGGCACCAACATCTGAGTGCAGTCCACTCACCTAGATAGGCAGAGAACCATAAATCTATAAATAGTGACTTTCTTGAAGGCAATAGCCATGGTTCTGTCCCCAGCAGCAGGAAATACAACTTAATGTTGCAGACTGAGCAACCTGATGCCTTCCTCCCAGGGACCTCCACTTCCCTGTAGCCAGGATCTTGGCTTATGCCACAGAAAAGAATTTCAGGACAAGTCAGTAGGAGGCAAAGTTGGAGGTTATTAGGAAAAAGGGTTGTATATGTGCTTCTCAAGAAAGAAAGTGACACTTAAGTGTCTTAACAATAGCTATACATACATATGATTTTGTGGCTTTTGAATTTACATTGTTCAGAGGATATAACTTATATCTAAGTTTAAAAGATTAAATAAAAACATTTTGGTATACTTATTTTTACCTAAAGACTTTTTCTTTTTCATAAATGAAATTATAAGGTAGTTTATGAGGTGCATTGTCCAGGTTTATAGATAGGAAAGGAGAGCTGATAGAATAAAAACTTAAGTCAAAAAAGGTTAAAGGATCCAAGTGTGGTAGCGTATGCCTGTAATCCGAGCTCTGAGGAGACTGAGGCAGGAAGATCAACATTAGTTTAAGGCCAGCCTGATGTACATAGCAAGATCCAGGCCAGCTTGAACTACACAATGAGACAGTCTCAAAAAATCAAGCAAAAAAAAAGAAAAAAAAAAAAGTTAAAGGAATTCTTACTATATATAGGTCACAAAGAGGCCAAGACATAGTTTGACTATAAATATGGTTCATAATTTTGTTTGTGAGATTTTTCTCGGAACATTGTAGATGTACAGATGAGAAAGAGTACTGATAAGGTTAAGCCCAAAGGCCATATACGTTTTGCTCTTAAGCATTAGCTGGTTTAACATTCATGTTTGTCTCTCAGGAAAGAGAATATCGTCTCTTGTAGGCAATCTTCATGGTAGTTTTTGTTAGTTATATCAAAATTCTTCATTCTCAGAGAGAAATGCAAACCAGATCTGGGGGCATAAGGGGTTCCTTTCCCTTCCCAAACCCCGTTAATTTTCCTCCTTTTTCTATCCTGCTTCAGTTCCATAGCAGAGGTAAAATTTTAAATTTTAAAATGGTTTTTTCTCTTTTTGCCTCCTTGAGTAGAACTATTTGCAGTAGTCCATCATAGGCAGTGATTTGCCCAGAAGGAAGTGTTGTGTTTATTATAAAAGAACAAGAAAAAGAATAATGTTCTGCTTCTGTTATTCCAAAAGTAAGGTTTTACAAGCATCTTGAAAAAGGATTTGCTGAACTCCTTTGTGAGACTTTAGTATTTCAAGAAACAAGCATGGAAGCCTCAGATCATAGAGTTCTACTACAATAACGGAAGATGGGGGAAGGTACCCCGCTTCTTACTAAGATTTAGCTGGATAGAGTCCGGAAGATCTAGGAAAAGACTTTCCCTTCCAGAGATTGCAGGTTTCAGGCCAGCCTGAGCTACATAGCACAACTGTGTCTCAAAAAGAAGCAAAAAACCACAAACACACACATACACACACACACACACACACACACAAAACACCTGCCCATTGTTAGTTTGGGGAGTTGTAAGAAGTGTGTGTGTATAGTGAAAGAGATATAAAATGATGAAGGCTGTCTAGCTGCCTCTTCCCCAACCTTTCTGAGCTTAGCCCATGTAAAGAAAGGTGTCCTTGGAAAGCACAGCACAGGGAATTACTGAAAAGACTCCCCATAGACTTTTAAAAGACATGATCCTATGCTCAGGCAGAGCAGAGGACCCAGAAAAGGCAATCCTCTTTGCTTGTTAAAGTAGTGCCAGGGCTAGATGAGAGGCCAGCCAGACTTCAAAGGGCTCTCCAGCACCAGGGGAAACTGAAATGAGGGCATGTCATCCAGAGCACACACTACTGGACTTTGATCAAACCCAGCAAGACCAACCACAAGTCACACCCACCCAAGCGTCTGTCGCAAGCATGCACAGGGCAAGCAGCACCAAGTGGAAAAGAGACAACAGCCAGGGCACATAGGAACTGTAGCTAAGGACGTCTACTCCTCTCCACCACCAGGATGTTGTATAAGCCACAGCCCTGCCGGTGCTATAAGCTAACAGAGGAAGAAGTCGACAGCCAGAGCATTTTTATCCAAAGGAGTTAGAACAGCATCCACGTGGATTAAATAACTGGATAAAACAACGACCATTTCTCCTTCTCCTCTCTTCCCTCCTCCTCCTCCTCCACCTCCTTCTCATTCTTTTGAGACAGGATATCACTGTGTCACACAGGTCACACAGGCTGCCCTGGAACTCACCATCTCCTGCCTCAGCCTCCTGGGTGCTGGGATTACAGTTGTGCATCATAGACTAGACCTGTGCATCTACAGGTGAGGCCCATATTTTAAACCAACTGTTTAGTTCATATTGTCCCTGCCTCTAACCAAAAGGTAAGAGGGTGGGAAGGAAGGCAGAATAGTTTAGACTAAATAAAGTTCCTTTTTCTACAGATCCAAGTTGTAATGTAGATAAAACTTGTAATTCTATCACACATTCTTTCTTTGGCTTCATACAAAAAATCTAAACATGAAATGTCATTGTTGACTGGCAGAACTTCCAAAGGAATGAATTCTTTGAAATAGCAGGAATATTCATCTTATGTGGTCTGGTGTTAGTGGGGAGGATCAAAAGAAAAGAGAAAGAGAAGAAAGAGAAGTGGCCGTGGCAAGGATTTTTTCTGTTTTACTCATGGCTGTGTTGGAGCATAGTAGGTGCTCTTATAAATATGTTAACTGAAAGAGTAAACGAATATTCAAGTATCTGTATTGCACCAGACATTGAAAAACATGATCTTATTTAATTCTCCCAACAGCTTTTGAGGATGGTATCATTATCACTAGTCTATACATACATAAAGAAATGAATCCAGATAGGTTGGATAACTTTTCCCGTGCCACACATTTCTTAGTAAGTGTGTGCAGGGAAAAGAACTTAAACATAGGCCAAACTGACTGTTGTGACTTTTCAATTATTTGTGTGTTTCCTCTTTGGCAGGAAAAATCTTCATATGTAAAAAATTCCAGTATTTCTGCTTCCACAAAAATGATTCTTCCTGCTGTCATTATCACACCATGAAGATAACAGTGCTATTGTGGCAATTACTACTATATCTAATTTGAAACTCCAATAGTTAACGTGGGATACAAAGAAATTATGGGCAAGAACAGTGTGAGAAATAAAAATGCAATTCCAAAAAAGGGAAGGGACATTTGAAAAAGGGAAATCATATCCTTAATCAGTACTTTAACTGAAATAAGCATTTTAAGGTCAAAAGAACCCTTGAGTTTTATGTAATCAAGATAAAAAACAAAATGGGCCAAATTGGGTAAAAAATAAGTCTTTTCTTGGATTTCCAGTGACATTACAAACCACAAAAGGCTCCACCATCTATTTAAATTATAGCCTGTTCTTTTACCCTCTAGTGGGTTGTTTGGTCCAACACCATCATCTACATTAACATTTGCTTTGATCTCTGGCTCCATCAAAATTCAGTAAACATTCACACTACTGCAAAAGCAAAATCATTGTCATTTCAAAGACTTGCATTCCATTTATCCTGGTTATAAAAATTAGCAAAGGCAATAGCCCAAGGGGCCAAAGAAAATCTGGCTGAATCTAAAATAGATGAATCTGGAGGCATAAAGATGAAAATATAACCTGCAACACAAATAGTTCACTTTTGATCATTGTTCTTGCTAACACTACTATGATTTTAAAATAGTGCAAGGAAAAGAGAAATGATTAGGAGTCAGGGGAAGCAAGGCACTTATCTTTAAAATGAGACAGTTGGATATGTTAATCTCTAAGGTCTTTTAATGAAAAGTCTGACGACTTCTGAGGAAGTTTTTCTGGCTTCTCTGTGTAATGGAATCACAAAGCCCACTGTCACTGGTCACTCTGGCCCTGTGGCTTAAGGGAAGTTATTTAACCTTACTAGCCTTAGACTCTTCATCTTTAGGGGACAGATGGTAACATACACTTCACAAGAGTGTTGAGTATAGATAGTAAAGTCAGACTTGCTGGTGTAATTTTTAAGCTTTTAATTTTTAAAGTACCTTTAGAAAGGATGACAAAGGGAAGGGGGTTACCATTTGGAAAGTGCCTGGCATGCAGTTTACAGTGTTCCTCCCTGAATTTCCCAACACATTGTACGAGGTAGCACCTCTTAGATAGCTTGAGATGCTATCAGTCATGTGCCCATCACCACTACACAGAGGAAATCCAGGAGCTAGAGTTGTCCTATCTGCATATGTGATATGTGATCAGATAGGCCTGCCAAGAAGACTCCATCCAGTATTTTGGCATTTTTCTTTTTTTCTAAGAACGGATTTCACTATGGAGCCCAGGCTGGCCTGGAACTCGCTATGTAGCCTAGGCTGGCATCAAACTCATGACCCTACTGCCACAGTCTCCCAAGTGCTGGGATTACAGGTGTGTACCACGATGCCTGGCCACTACACTCAGGCATGTCATACCCCAGGAAACATACTGCTGCAGTGTGAGACTTACTTAGCACCCAGAAAGGAATCCCACGTGAGTAGCTCAGGTCTGAGAATTCTGTTGCTCCAATGCATATCAGGTGGCAAAACAGGAGACTTGAGGTCTTTTGTTGCTACTACTATGTCACATTTGGCATATATACAATTTTTTAAAAATAGAATTGTTGTTGTGGTTGTTGTTAGGTGCCATCAAGTCAGTGTCTGACTCATAACGATCCTACGTACAACAGGTGAAACAGTATCGATAGTGTTTCTCTACTATTCATAGGGTTTCCAGTGGCTGATTGTTTTTTGGGAGTAAGTTGCTGGGTCCTTCTCCCAAGCCTACAGCACCTGGTGTTCCCAGGCGGTCTCCCATCCAAGTACTAACCAGGCCCCATCTTGCTTAGCTTCTGAGATCTGACGTGGGATGGCCGCCACAGTGGTACAGCTGCAGGCTAAATAGAATTAGTTACCAGCATTCAAATATCAGAAGATTATACACTGAAATCCACATTTTCAGCTCCCTTTGGCATACCTAATACTTCTAGGTTCACTTTCTACAGTTGGCAGCAAAGGTCTAGAACAGGACAGAGACCTGTCCATTGGGAAGGTCATTTATTCTCAAGTCCATCAGTCCCTCCCTGGGCGACTTCATTCCAGGTAAGTTCTCTACCTGATTCCAAGAGGTATCTGAACACAATCAGATTGATTCAGAATAAGTGAACAGAGAAAAATTTCATTTAAGTAGATAAGAGAAACTTCTGAAGGTTCTTCAACTGAATTCAACAGCTTCAGAGTCTAAGGGGTTACTTCTGCATCTAGTCAGAAAGCTGAACTAAGAAGAGTCTATCCTAGGGACCCTGGAAAAACCCACGATGGTAGCACACTGGCTACACAAGTGCTATGTCAAACCGGCTACAGCTCACTGCACTCTAACAAGGAGTGGGAGACAGGCCCTAGGCCTTGTTTTAATGCTTCAATTGCTTTCCAACTGCTCTGCCACGTGGTATATGAAATATCACCTTATACGATATGATAACTAACCAACAAATATATGGAGACATTTCCACAATATAAAGGGATATTTTGGCCTATTTAAAGCCAAATTCAAACAGGGCTTCACTATAGTAAGTACTTTCTTGTTGTTGTTGTTGTTGTTGTTAGGTGCCATCGAGTCGGTATCCGTCTCATAGCGACCCTCATAAGGTTTTCAATGGCTGACTGTTTGGGGATTCCCTTGGGAGTGGATTGCCAGCCCCTTCTCCCATTTTTGCGGTGCTGGGAATCGAACTCGGGACCTCAGAGATGCAGAGCGGCGCTCTACCAACTGAGCTAAATCCCAGCCCCTAAGTACTTTCTAGATTTTATAATTCTCTTCAACAAAAATATATCCAGTTCCATTAAAAAAAAAAAAAACTATTACTCATACAGATTCTAATACTAGCCAAGCTACAAAAATAGAGTCTTATTTTTCCAAAGCCCATAACTTGGCTTAGTTCAGTAAAATTATTTTTATTTCTCCATATCGCTGCTTCCTGGTATATGATGGTTGTCAGGCAGAATTGCCAGTCTCTATATCAGGTCCCACTTGTGGAAAAGAGCTCAGTGTGCTTATTACTTTTAATGGTAGTTCATCCCGTAAAGAGCTTATGCTTTGTTATTCTTTTCTGAACCATGGCAGGGCCTCTTCATTCTCTTATTAGTTAACTGAAAAGCAAAACTTTGCACTAGACTGTTAATGATTCCTAGTGAGAGCCATGAAATATGAATGATGTTCATCCTAAGAGATTATCCAAGTCAGCAGCCACATCCTAAAAGATTATTCAAGTAGGCAGCCAGAAATCTCAGGGACATCCTGCCAGTTCAAAAATATGGGAAAACTAAGTTATGCCTTCAATTTATGCCCCTCCTTAAATTTATCAAAAGAGCAATTGGGGAAGGAGAAATGATGTTGCCAACTTTATTTGCTTTATCTAGGATATTATAGCCTCTGAAATAAGAGTGCTACAAATTTTCTCCATATTACAGAAAAATTCATGGACTGAGAAATGAAGAAAATGAATAGTTTATAACAGAGAAAATGTAGTGATCTCTGATGTGTAAAATTTCTTTTGTATGGAGCACAAAGTCCTCTTGTTCCTTTAGAAAAATTTAAAAGAAAGTAGGGATGAAGTAAAAATACTTTCAACAATAATAAAATGTTCCTATTACTTTGCTCCAAATAGAGGTTTCCTGCCCATTGTCAGTGCATTTTAATTGATAATGAAATGCAAAGCTTAATGTAAACTTACTGTTGTAACACAGACACACAGTTCCATGAGTCAGAATTCTGTAAACCGCAAGTCACATCAGCAGCAGTGCCAGAACACCATCCCAACATGACCAGAAGCAGTTATGATGGCCTGAAAATTGCCCTCATCTGGGAACATACCATAATATTTGATCACAACATGGGCTTTTCTTGTTTGTTTTGTTTTTGTTTTTTGAGACAGTGTCTCCCTATATAGCCCAGACTGGCCTTGAACTTGCTCTTCTCCTCCCTCAGCTTGCTGAGTGCTGGGATTACAAGTAGGCATCACCATGCCTGGCTACAGTATGTGTAAGGAAAGCCCTCTCATGTGCTTTTGTCTTCAGTGTGTGTTTAATTCTTCCAAATTCCCCATAGGTTTATTGTACCCGTTAAGTAAAATTTATGTAAAAAGCATTATTTCTTATAAGTGACCCTGGTTATTAGAGATTTAAATGATGTGTATGGCATTCAAAAAGCCAACTAACTGCTCCACTCACTCTTACCTTCCCTCTCTCTCTCCTTCCACCATGTGATTATGCAGCAAGAAGGCCCTTGTCAGATGCCAGCACCTTGATCTTGACCTCCCTGCCTCCAGAACTATGAACTGTGAATCAATAAATTTCTGTCGATTGTAAAGTTTTTTTAAAAGCTACTTATTCAAAGGTAATTAAAATATATTTGGGGCTGAGGATGTAGCTCAGTGCCAAAGCATTTGCCTAGCATGTGCAAGGCCCTGAGTTCAATCTCAAGCACTGCAAAAAAATTCAAAATAAAAAAATAAAAATAAAAAAGTAGACTTTAAAACACAAAAGCACAAAGAAAAATAATTTTCCATTCTTTAAGTTAAAAATACTTTAGATTTTCAACCAATGTCGAACATTGCACTGAATTAATACATTTGATGTAAATTTTCACTTTAAGGAGGAACTAGTTATTTAATTCATTCCTTTTTGAGAAGACAAATTCATTCCTTTTTCCTTTTTTTTTTTTTTTTTTTTT
>VMDO01029770.1:0-22193 GCA_007922755.1 Pedetes capensis | reverse complement strand
TGAATAAAATAGCACATTTTCCTATTTTGTAAATAATAATGTCTATTTTTTCCTGTGGTATGTATACTTGACTTTGTATTATTTCATGTGAAACACATCTAAATAATAACTTCAATTTTAAAGATGATTATAAACATTTTAAATAAGCATCTTGGTTCTCCTAATTACTTAGAGCAGATTTTATATCTGATATTTCTTGCTGTATCTATCTATTCTGTTTAAAGAAAGTTGGTCCAATTAAGTCTCTGTTACAGTATTAAGGGGACATTCCCATTGGAACTTAAAAATAAAGGAAATAATATTGCTCTCTGAGATTTTAAACTTTAATATCAATACATAATTTATCAGAGAAGAGCATTGTGAAGCACCTCAGAGAAAGATAACTTGTGTCTAGGCCTGTGTGATGCAGTTTGTATGATAAAGTCTGCAAAGACACACATAACCTGACAGATGCACAGACTTGTGAAAGAACCTGTTTGGTGAAGGAATTTGTTTATAATTATCCATGCCTTTTGTATTGACACCACAGATCAGAATTACAACAAAAGCAGACATCAATAAACCTGAAAAGAGAGATAAGAAATAGCTCATGGAGGGAGAAAGTTTGGAATCCTACCCTGTACAGGTGTTTCTTACACGTAAAATAGTGAGAAAATTATATCCTCGTAAAGTATGTTGATTATAAGACACTCAGAGAGAGCTGAAGGCAATAAAAGAAGTATAAAGAAAAACCAGATTACTACTACTTTTAGAAGTGCTAGAGTTGACATAATAGAAGACCACTTCCAAGAGCATATTCATATACTTAGTCAATGGTGCCTCTGTTTGACTCCAAGAGTTGCTTTGAGGTGACTAGGCCTACAAAGAGTGAAAAGCAGAACTGATCCGTTTAAATTTTACCATGGTAATAAATGGTTAAAAAAAGATCTTTTAGGAGATAATTAACAGCCAAATTTTCATTGCCATGGGCTATAAGCTATAGAATCTTGCCTTTTTGTCTAAAATTCTATAGTCAAAGCTAGAAAAGAGATAATGTCACCATCCACCATTAGAAAGAGGCAAATAGATGAGGCCCATTATCTCCCTCCAAACACACTCATATAACAGTGCTATCTCTGTTCCTGACCACATTGTCACTGTAGTCTCATTTGACATTTCATTTAGTTGAAATCCTTTTAAGAATTTCAGCTCTAACAAATATGAAATACTCCACATCATTTAGTATTTTATAATAAAGTTTTTTTCATTTACATCATATCCCAAGCTTAAGAAATTGACGTAAACTCTGACTACTCTCGAAAGCAGTGCTCCTCAATGTGTAATCAAAGCTTCTTGTGCTTCAGAATTACTGGTGTGGTTGTCAAAATGAAGATTCCCTTAAACTCCTAAAAGAATTCTATGCATAGTAAGATTTGATAACATGACTCTTAAGTGTGAATAATGACACATGGTTCTAATTCCTGGAGTGCTGTGAGAATTAATGTCATGCCATTCTTCCTCCAAAGGTTTTAGCTAGCAGTTCTTACCCTGAATGCCTATTGAATCACCTGAAAATATAGCAACACATAGCTTCACTTTGTTGTTGTTGTTGTTGTTAGGTGCCATCAAGTCGGTATCCAACTCATAGCGACCCTCATAGGGTTTTCAATGGCTGACTGTTTCAGGGTTGCCTTGGGAGTGGATTGCCAGGTCCTTCTCCCATTTTTGCAGTGCTGGAAATTGAACTTGGGACCTCAGAGACTGCAGTGCAATGCTCTACCAACTGAGCTAAATCCCACTTTAGAACAAATACATAAGAATCTTTGGGAACATGATTTAAACACCAATATTTTAAAAAGCTCTCCAGATGATTCTAATGTGCATGCCATGTTGAAAAAGCTCAGCATGTCTATTTGTTTCACTATTTTGTTATTAACTGTCATCAAGTCAGTGTCCGACTCATAGCCACCCTACATACATCAGATGAAACACTATTATCAGTGCTTTTCTGCTATTCATACAGGTTCAATGGCTGATTGTTCTATTTTGTTTTGTTTTGTTTTAGAGTGGGTTGCTGGGTCCTTCTCCCAAGCCTACAGTACCTGGTGTTCCCAGATTGTCTCTCACCCAAGTACTAACCAGGTCTGACCATGCTTAGCTTTCTGAGATCTGATGGGATTGGATGACACAGTGGTATGGCTGCAGGCTGTTTCACTATTGTTGTTGTTGTTAGGTGCTGTAGAATCGGTATCCAACTCGTAGAGACCCTCATGGGATTTTCAATGGCTGACTGTTTCAGGATTGCCTTGCGAGTGAATTACCAGGTCCTTTTCCCATTTTTGCAGTGCTGGGAATTGAACTTGGGACCTCAGAGACTGCAGCGCATTCCTCTACCAACTGAGCTAAATCCTAGCCCATTTCACTATTAACATGGGTTTATTCCTTCTTTAGGTATTTGTGAGCCAACTTTGTTGTAATTGTCCAATTTTTAGATATCTTAAATATCTATAAAACTACAAACATAGACTTTATTAGGAAAGTGACTAATTTTTGTCATCAAAATAAAAATATAAATGAAAAATAAATTGATTTGTGTATAAGTTAAAAAAGGAGTTACTTCAGCCCAATCATAGTAATTACCCTGGATATCCCCTTAAAGTAGTCATTTCTAAGAATGAATCAACATTGTAAGTCCTAAAACTATTTTTTCAATTACAGTCTTGTTAGTGAATGTAAGTGAACTTAGGTGGTGGTTGTTATGTTCCCTAGCAACTCTCACAGGGTTTTCAATGGCTGATTTTTTTGGAACTGCTTCAGGAGTTGATTGCCATGTCCTTCTCCTGTTTGGACAGTGCTGGGGATTGAACCCAGATCCTCAGATAGTGCAGAGTAGAACTCTACCAACTAAGCCAGACCCAGCCCAAGCTTAGGTAGAGTCCTGGAAAGTTATAGACTTGCTGTTTTTGACATGGTGGCCATCAACCATATGACCCAATTTAGATTTAAAATTCAGTTCCTCATGTGAATAGTGGATATGTATAAGATATGCAATTGTGTAATATATCCATCATAGCAGAAAGTTCTATTGCCTAGTATACCCTTATAGCACTATGTAGTCCCACTTTTGAAATGAGAAAATAAAATACAGAAGTTTTAAATGATGCATTATGCTATATTTCTAATTAGTGGAGAACCAGAAGAATTAATTCCAAGTTTGATGTTTTATTTAATATCATGAGTTAATGAATAGATTAATAGTTGTGATGGTCATCGTACTAATTAATTGGCATTGAAACAAAAAATTACTGACCATTTACTATAAGCTAGACATTTTTCTGAAGGTTTTTGAGTGAACTTATTTAATTCTCTCAAGAAACTGAAAAGCTTAGGTACTATGTTATACATTAGTAATGTTGTAGCAGAACCACAGAGCCAATCCAAGGATGCACAGTTGACAGAAATAAGATGACCATATCCACATAAAATATATGATGTGTGTGATACCAAAAATCATAAGAAATTATGCCAATGAATTTAAATCACAAAGTTAAAAATCCTATTTTAATACATTTGAGATGTCATTGTACCTAAAGGATGTACCATCCAGTTTTTTAAAGGTCACTGAGACACATCATGATGAGTTTATTTATTTAGTCAATATAAAGGATCATAATGAAACACTCTTTAGCCTGCCCTATATAATTGGGAATGAAATGCTTTGGAGTAATTCTGTAGACAAGAAATTATATTCAAGGAAGAGGCACTTAGGGTAAGGCTCAGTTCCAACAAGAAATTGACTTACCATGGTTAACTATTTTTTGTGAAAATGAAGTAAGAATATGACATCTGTGTATATGTGTATGTGCATATATATTTATATCACACATACACAAATTTCAAATATATATGGTCTTTTCATTTCTGTCAGCAAAAGTTATGCATCCTTGGGTAACCTCTATGGCTCTGCTATCACATTGCCAAAGTATGTACAACATGTTACCTTGCTTTTCTTTTTTTTGGGAGACTTAGATAAATTAACTCAAACATCTTCAGAAAAGTGTCTGGCTTATAGTAAATGATCAGTGGGTTTTGCTTATCAATGAGTTTCACTATTAGTGGGCTGATGCTCATCTACATACATACATACATACATACATACATACATACATACATACATACATCTTGTTGTTAGGTGCTGTCAAGTCAGGACTGACTCATAGTGACTGTGTATATAATAGATGAAACATGTCTTGACTCTGTGCTATGCACATGGTCTCTTTTATGTTTAGGCCCATTGTTGTTGTCACTATGCCAATCTGTCCAGTATAGTCTTCCTATTTCTCACTGACTCACCACTATCCCAAACATGATGTCCTTCTCCAGGGATTGATCTATCCTAACAACATGTCCAAAATATGTGAGAACCAGTCTAGCTATCCTTGCTTCCAAAGAGCACTATGGTTGTGCTTCCTCAAGGACAGATCAGTTGGTTCTTTTGGCAGTCCACGGTATATTCAAATATTCATCACTAGCACAATAACATAAATGCAACAATTCTTCCTTTCGGTCCTTTATTCACTGTCCAGCTTTCACAAGCATATAATGTGACTTAAAATACTGTGTTAAGAACCAAACACTTTTTTCATCAATGTGACATCTTTACTTTTAAGCACTTTGGAGAGGTCTTTTGCAACAGCTTTTCCTAATGCAATGCATCTTTTGATTTCTTGACTCCTGCTTCCAGTGTTGATTATAGAATCAAGTAAAGCAAAATTTTGGACAACCTCAAGCTTTTATCCATTTAACATGAAGTTTCCTACTGGTCCAGTTGTAAGGATTTTTGTTTTCTTAATGTTGAGGTGCAATCTATATAGAAAGCTCTGTTTTGTTTTGTTTTGTTTTGTTTTTTATCAGTAAGTGTTTCTAATTCTCTTTGGTTTCAGCAAGCAAGGTTGTGTCATCTGCATAACTCAGGTTGTTAATGAATCTTCCTCCAATACTGATGCCATGTTCTTCTTCATAAAGTCCAGTTTCTAAGATTTGCTCAGCATACAGATTGAAGAAGTACAGTTAAAGGTTAAAGCCCTGATACACACCTTCCCTGACTTTAAAACAAGCAGTGTTTCCTTGTTCTGTTTGAGCTCACTGCCTCCTGGTCCATTCAGAGATTCCTCATGAATACAAATAGGCATTCTGGTATTTCCATTCTTCACAATGTTATCCATAATTTATTGTGTGCCTTTGAATAGTTAAGAAAACATAGATGGTCATTTTCTGGTATCCTCTGCTTTCAGCCAATATCTATCTGACATCAGTAATAATGTCCTTGGTACCACAACCTCTTCTAAATCCAGCTTTACTTTCTGGCAGTTCCCTGTCAATATACTGCTACAGTCACTTTTTAAATATCTTTAGCAAAATTTTACTTATGTATGATGTTAATGATATTGTTCAATAATTTCTGCATTTGGTTGGATCTCCTTTCTTGGGAATAGGCACAAATATGGGTCTCTTCCAGTCAGTTTGCCAGGGAGCTGTTTTCTAAATCTCTTAGCATAAACAAATAAGCACTTCCAGTGTTGCATCTGTTTGTTGAAACATCTCTATTAGTATTCCATCATTTCCTGGAGCCTTGTGTATTGCCCATGCTTTTAAGGCAGCTTCTACTTCTTCCTAAAGTACTATTGGTTCCTGATTATATGTAACCTCTTAAAGTGTTTGATTCTCCAATTCTTTTTGATAAAATGATGTGTATATTCCTTCTATCTTTTGATGTTTCCTGAGTCAATTAATATTTTCTCTGTAGAATCCTTCACTATTGCCACTTGAGGATTGAATTTTTCTTCAATTCTTTAAACTTGAGAAAAACAGTGTGTGTTTTTCCCTTTTGGTTTCTATCTCCAAGTCTGTTACATGTCATTATAATATTTGATTTTATTTTCTCAAGATGCCATTTGAAATTTTCTGTTTAGTTCTCTAACTTTGTCGTATCATCCTTTTACTTCAGCTACTTGATGTTAAAAGGCAATCTTCAAGTTTGTTTTGACATGTAATTTGGTCTTTTCCTTTTTCCTGTCTTTCTACAACTTGTTGCTTTCCTTATGAATGATATCTTTGATGTCATGTCACATCTCTTCTGGTCTTCAATCATTAATGTCTAATGCATCAAATCTCTTCCTGAGATGGTTTCTGAACTCATGTGGGATATAATTGAGGTCACATCTTGCCTCTTGTACAATTATTTTAATTTTCTTCAGTTTCAGTTTGAACCTACATATTAGCAGTTGATGGTCTGATTGACAATCAGCACCTGGTCTTGTTTTGATTTCTGATACTGACGTTTTATATTGTTTTTTCCACAAATGTTGTCAATTTGATTCCTATATGCTCTGTATGGTCAATTCCAAGTGTATAGTCACAATTTTGTTGGTGAAAAAATGTATTTACAGTGAAAAATCTTTCATCTGACAAAATTCTATCATGTGATGTCTGGCATTATTTCTGCCACCAAGGCCATATTTGGCAACTATTGAGACTTCTTCTTTCTTTCTAACTTTTACATTCCCATCACCAGTTTTTATCAGTGCCTTCTAGTTGCATGTTCAACCAATTGGACCCAGAAACCCAGTCCCCAATATCAGTCTGCCATTGAAAACCCTATGAATAGCAGAGAAGCACTGACAATAGTGATTCGCTTGTTGTATGTAGGGTCGCTATGAGTCAGATACCAACTCAATGGCACCTAACAACAGAACAACATATGTATGTGTGTATATATATGTTGTTCTTAGGTTGAATCATGTCTGACTCATAGTGACCCTCATAGGGTTTTCAAGGGCTGATTGTTTCAGGATTGCCTCAGAAGTGGATTGCCACATCCTTCTCCCATTTTTATCATGCTGGGAATTGAACTCAGGACCTCAAAAACTGCAGAACAGCCTGCTACCAACTGAACTAAAACCCCAGCCCACTACATATGTATATAAATAAATATATATGTGTGTGTATATATGTGTGTGTGTGTGTGTATACATATATATTTCAAAACATAAAAAAATTAAATACTATCAAATTTGTTTTACAATATCAGCATTATGCTATGCCAAAAGGTAATAAAATAAACATTTTAAAGACATATACAGAAATGTATTTTGAATAATCTAATGAAGATATGTCCCAATTCTAATATGTAGAGGCTTAGGCATTGGGTTACTAAATGTATACTGAAGGTCCATTAGCCAAGATGAGCTTATCAAAGCAGTGGAAAAAGTCCAATTGCTCTTTCCTGAAACATCATCATTTTCACATTTGATCATTACTACTTTATCTTAGTATGTACACCTTGTTATTGTTGTTGTGTGCCATCGAGTCGGTATCCGACTCATAGCGACCCTCATAGTGTTTTCAATGGCTCACTGTTTCGGGATTGCCTTGGGAGTGGATAGACAGAAATTTCTCCCATTTTTGCGGTGCTGGGAATTGAACTCAGGACCTCAGAGACTGCAGCACAGCACTCTACCAACTGAGCCAAATCCCAGCCCCATGTATACCTTAGGAAACAGCAAATTTTATTGGCTTAGTGTAGCCAATAAAGCTATATTGTGGCCACTTAAGACATTACTATAAATTGAGTCTAGCTGTATTAGGAAAATCATTCTGGTCCAAGCAACAAAGAATCTGACAAGTGCTTTTATTCCCATTTATCAGTAAATGATGATTTGGTACAGAGTAAATGGCTTTTTCCATTATGCATCCTTTACATCAATTCTGACAACACTTTCATCAACCCACAAAATTATGGAGCCTTGTGACTAATATGCAGCAAAACTCAAATGTTTATTTGGGTTATATCCCCCTATTTTTCCAATGTACTCATGAAGTTGCACTGTTTACATTGAGATCATCCTCTCCTTATTCATCCCTCTACATTGACCCTCCTCCCCATCCCATTTTCCCCAATCTTTACTTCTCGTTATTAGTACCCTCCTTCCTTCTTTCTACCTTTATATTGTCCCTTCCTCACCAAGTTTAATTCTACATTTTTTATATAGCAATTTATGTATAGGAGTTTTTCTTCCTTTAATTATGATTCAGCTCCCACATATGAGTGAAAACATGGAATTTCTCTTTTTGAGATTTTAACAAATGCTTAAAGCTACCAGTGGGTATTTGTTTTGTTTAATTTTGTTTTTCTCACTTAAAAAGTTCAAACAGTAAATAATCCAGAGTTAATACCATCAAAGTACCCTAACTCATTTTCATTTTTATGTAAATTTTGTCCTTATATAAATATGTCACCTCTGGGTATTTTGTAATATTTTATACACAGACAAAACACAAAAGGACAAAGTCCAATAAGCCATGCTAACTAAGTTTTTCCAGTTTACAAAGATTTCCCAAGAATTCTCTGTAGTGACTACTGCCTACATTAATTTATTTATATTTAGCTAGAATCAATACAAGTAACCCCTATTAGAGCAATCATTAGAAAGTGACTGAGGAAGAAATGGTGGAGGGCAGAGGTTGTACCCTGAACAGGAGTGCCTTCCACACTAATGTTTATACCAACCTCTCCTGAAAAGCAAATTGATAGTTCAGGATTTGAATTATGTTACTTGGTTTTATTCCAAACAGTGTTTCATCTTCACTGGAAATGAAAGCATTCCAATATCAGAAAAAGATGTGATGAGTTGCAAACACAATGACATCACATGTCATTTCTTTCCCAGAGGTGGAAAATCAATTGAGATACATATTAATGAAATATGAAGGGAAATATATTAGAAGCTCAATGACAATTATGGGTGGAAAGGACATATTTCTTGTAATAGTATAATAAGATAAGAATATAGTATCTGACTCAGAAATATTAACAAAGCACTATCAAAACCAATGCTGTAATAATATTTAAACATATTGATTATTTTTATTATCCAAATTATTTCCCAATATATAATATCAGAAATATGCTATGAATTATACTCAAACCTAAGTAGTGAGCCCTATCAACTGACATGACAGAAAAATTTGCTATCAATAAATAATTTACCATATAATCTTGATTCTAATCCATACCATTCCAAGAGTTTTATAGGGCTACAAAATCAGATGTGGATCAGAGTCATGTGTAGATTGGACTCCTATGAGAGCTGCTGAGAGAGTTCTCTTGACAAAAAATTCTAATCTACATCTAATGTATAACCTTCTAAAATGTTTGTAAGGGTGCAGATTAGAATCAAAAACATACAGGCAAGTTTTTTGAGTATTCAGATGTTCCATACTGTGGGTTAGGCATCATACATACATAATTTTACTTAATCCTCAGCAACAAATTATTGTTATTGCTCTTGTTCTTATTGTTTTTATTCCTTAATTATATTCAGTTTGCTGTAAGATGACTGACATTAGAGAGATTGAGTGACTTTCCCCAAGTCAAAGACACACTACAATCACAGTAAACCAAGACTTCAAATCTATAAAAATTCACAGCTATGATTTTAACCACTCCCACACAGCCTCCAATCATCACATTACACCCACTGCTACATTCTATCAAAAAAAGAAAAATGACAATAATGCAACCAAGACCTAGTCATTCGCAACCACAGTGTGGATGAACTAAAAGATCATTAGTTTATCCAATGTGATACAATAAACACAAAATCAGTTCAGCAAGTTCAGGCAGAAGCTATGATACCAACTCCTCTATTGGCATAAAGGTCTCTTAGACAAAAAAAAAAAAAATTCTTTCTCCAAAGATTATTCAAAGGTGTTTTCATTTGCTTAATAAGAAAATTATTACCTCCCCCAAATAATGTGGAGTAATAAACAAAGGTAAGTGATATGATGCTCTGATTTTCACATTTGTTAATTCCACTTATGTTTAGACACAGTAGTTTATATACTTTGATGGATGTTCCTCTGGGGATAGCACATGGTTCCCTGTGTTTAGGTGATGTGCCACAGCACACAGTAAGTTCATAATAGGAGTCAACTTGCCACTGTCTCTTTCCCATTCATTGGTTTTCAGTCCAAAACCTCCTATCTTCTCATTCTGAGAAGTCTATTTAAATGTTTGAACTTTTTTCTTTGATAATTTTCTCACATTCATTTTCTATTTCTGGACCTCTATCATTGAAATTTTGAACCTTTCATATTAATTCTATAATTTACTAACCTTTTTAATTTTCTCTCCCATTTTCTATTTCTTTGATGTGTGGTAATTTTTTTCAATAAATATATTCATTATATTTTTCCTATTAGATTCATAGTTTCTAAGGATTTTACTTCTAAAATGAAATATTTCTTCCTAACAAAATATTTGTTTACTATGCAATGTTCTCATATCTTATCTATTATACATTTAATTTTTACTCAGAGGGCATTAATTGTATGTGTCTTTTGCAAGTAGAAGAGAGGGCATGGTTGGGGAGTGGGAGAGGGGGGTGGAGGGGCACAAGAGGGCAAGGAGGAAGTTATCTGTGCAATGTACAATGAAATGCATATATGAAAATGTCACAATAAAATGCACGTCAGAATGAAACACATTAAGTTATACATTAAAAAATTCCAACAAAAAAAATGGGAGAAGGATCTGGCATCCCACTCCCAAAACACCACCAAAACAATCAGTCATTGAAAACCCTACAAATAGCAGAGAAGCACAGATATAGTGCCGGGCATGGCAGGGTAGGGGAGTTTCATTCTGTTATACATAGGGTTGTTATGAGGCGTACCTGACTCAATCACACCTAACAATAATTTAAATGATATTTATTAAGCTGACTTATTTTGCATGACTTAGAAAAAGAAAAGTTACATTATACATGTTGTTGTTGTTGTTAGGTGCCATCGAGTCGAGTCTGACTCATAGCGACCCTATGTACAGCGAATCGAAACACTTCCCGATTCTGTGCCAGGCAAACGATCTTATTTATGTTTAAGCCCATTGTTGCAGACACTGTGTCATTCCATCTAGTGGAGGGTTTTCCTCTTTTGCGATGACCTGCCACTCTTCCAAACATGATGCCCTCCTCTAGGGATTGTTCTCTCCTGACTGCATGTCTGAAATATGTAAGACACAGTTTGGCCATTCTTGCTTCCAAAGAGCACTCTCGTTGTACTTCTTCTAGGACAGATCTGTTGGTTCTTTTGGCAGTCCATGGTATATTCAATAGACGTCTCCAGCATCACAATACAAAAGTATCAATTCTTTTTCTGTCTCTCTTGTTCAATGTCCAGCTTTCACAACCATATGATGCCATTGAAAATACCATGGCATGAGTCAGACGCACCTTCGTCTTCAATATGACATTGTTGCTTTTTAATACTCTAAAGATCTTTTGCCATGGATTTTCCTAGAGCAATGCATCTTCTGATTTCTGGACTGCTGCTTCCATGGGTGTTGATCATAGAGCCAAGTAAAGCAAAATCTTGGACAACCTCAATCTTTTCTCCATTTATTGTGAAGTTGGGTACTGACCCAGTTGTATGGATTTTTGTTTTGTTGATATTTAGTCGTAACCCGTATTGAAGGCTATGATCTTTGATCTTCATCAGTAAATGTTTTAAATCCTCTTCACTTTCAGCAAGCAGAGTGGTGTCATCTGCATAATGCAGGTTTTTAATGAGTCTTCCTCCAAACATGATGCCACGTTCTTCCTCATAAAGCCCAGCTTCTCAGATTATTTGCTCAGTGTATAGATAGAAGAGATAGGGTGAAAGTATACAGCCCTGATGCACACCTTTCTCAACTTTAAACCACTCAGTGTTTCCTTGTTCTCTCCAAGCAACTGCCTCCTGGTTCATGTACAGATTTCTCATGAGCACAATTAGGTGTTCTGGTATTACCATTTTCCTGAAGTTTTATCCATCATTTGTTATGATCCACACAATCAAATGCTTTTGTGTAGTCAATAAAACATAGATAGACATCTTTTTGATATTCTCTGCTTTCAGCTAATATCCACCTGATCAGCAATGATGTCCCTAGTTCCCCGCCCTCTTCTGAATCCCGCTTGATTTTCCGGTAATTCCCTGTCTATGTATTGCTGCAGTCACTTCTGAATGATCTTCAGTAGAATTTTGCTGGTGTGCACTATTAATGATATTGTCCGATAGTTTGCACATTCAGTCGGATCCCCTTTTTTGGGAATAGGCACAAATATGGATCTTTTCCAGTCAGTTGGCCAAGTAGCAGTTTTCCAAATCTGTTGGCATAAACATGTTAACACCTCCAGTGCTGCATCTGTTTGTTGAAACATCTCTATTGGTATCCCATCAATTTCTGGAGCCTTGTGTTTCACCAGTTCTTTCAAGACAGCTTCCACTTCATCCTTCAACACCATTGGTTCCTCTTCATATGCAACCTCTTGGAATGGTTGGTCATCTACCAATTCTTTCTTGTATAATGACTCTGTGTATTCTTCCCATCTTCTTTTGATGTTTTCTGCATCATTTAATATTTTCCCTGTAGAATCTTTCACTGCTACCACTCGAGGCTTGAATTTTTTCTTCACTTCCTTAAGCTTGAGAAACACAGAGCGTGTTCTTCCCTTTTGGTTTTCTGCCTCCAGTTCCTTGCACATGTCATTATAATATTTGTTTTTGTCTTTGTGTTTGTGTTTGTGTTTGTCTTCTCGAGCTGCCTTCTGAAATCTTCTGTTTAGTTCCTTAACTTCCTCAAGTCTTCCTTTTGCATTAGCTGCTCGATGTTCGAGGGCAAGGTCCAGTGTCTCTTTGGACATGTAATTTGGTCTTCTTTTTTTCTTGTCTTTTTCAGAACTGTTGGCTTCCTTCTTGAATGATATCTTTTATGTTATGCCACAACTCTTCTGGTCTCCTGTCATTTGTGTCTAATGCATTAAACCTATTTTTGAGGTGGTCTCTGAACTCAGGTGGGATAGACTCAAGGTCATACCGTGGCTCTCGTATACTTGTTCTAATTTTCTTCAGCTTCAGTTTGAACTTGCATATGACAAGTTGATGGTCTATCCCACAGTGAGCACCTGGTCTTGTTTTGACATTTTGTACAGAGCTTTTCCATCGTCTCTTTCCACATATGTAGTCAATTTTATTCCTGTATGTTCTGTCTGGTGAAGTCCATGTGTATAGTCTCTGTTTATGATGTTGAAAAAAATGTATTTGCAATGAAAAGGTCATTGGTCTGACAAAATTCTATCATGCGATCTCCAACCTCATTTCTGTCACCAGGACCATATTTTCTAACTACTGAGCCTTCTTTGTTTCCAACCTTTGTGTTCCAGTTATCAGTGATTATCAGCATGTCTTGATTGCATGTTTGATCTATTTCAGATTGCAGAAGCTGATAGAAGTCTTCCCTTTCTTCATTTGTAGCCTTAGTGGTGGGTGCATAAATTTGAATAATAGTCATATTAACTGCCCTTCCTTGTAGGCGTATGGATATTATTCTATCACTGACAACATTGTATTTCATGACGGATCTTGAAGTGTCTTTTTTGATGATGAATGCAACCCCATTTCTCTTTAGTTTATCATTTCCAGCATAGTAGACCATATGATTCTCTCACTCAAAATGGCCTATGCTGGTCCATTTCAGCTCACTGATGCCTAGAATATCAATTTTTATGTGCTCCATTTCTCTTTTAACAATTTCTAATTTGCCTAGATTCATCCTACGTACATTCCATGTTCCAATTATTAATGGATGTTTACAGCTGTTTCTCCTCATTTTGAGTCATGCCACATCAGCAAGCTGAGCACCCTGGGGCTTTACTCCAATTCCGTCATCACAGTAGACTCTCCTTGGAGGAGGCAACTCTTCCCCAGTAGTCTTTTGAGTGCCTTCCAACCTGGGGGCCTCATTTTCCAGCACTATATCTGACAGTGTCCCTTTGCTATCCATAGGGTTTTCAATGTCTAGTTGTTTCAGGAGTGACTCACCAGGTCCTACTCCCTAGTCTGTCTTAGTCTGGAAGCTCAGCTGAAAACCTGTCCACCTTGGGTAACCTTGCTCATATCCAAGGTTACAGTGGCAGAGCGCTCAGCCTCATCGCAACATGCAAGCCCCCACAGTGCGGCAAACTGACAGACGTGTGGGGGCTCTGATGGTAAAATAATTAATACAAGGATGCATGTATAGCATAAGAAAAAGAGAAGGAGAATACAAAGAGGGAAGAGAGTAAAACAAGAAAGGAAGAAAATAGAAATAAAAAAAAGAAAAGAAAAAACCTCATACATACACACTCCCACCCATGTATAAAATCACTTGTAGTCAGGTGCAGTGGTATACACCTGCAATCCCAGCAGCTTGGGGGGTGGATGCAGGAGGACCACAAGCCCGAGATCAGAGGCAGTTTGGGCAACCCAGCAAGCCCCTGTCTCAAAAAGTAAAAAAAAAATATGGGCTGGGGGTGCAGCGCCGTGTTACAACACCTACAAAGCAAGCAGGCGCAAGTCCCTGGATTCAAATCCCCATACAAAAAGAAAAAGGAAAGAAAAAAACCCCTTGTATGTTCTTGCAGGTGGAATCTGCCCTTTGGGCACCCAGTTCCACAGGGTGAAGTTGATGCTGCAGGAAGCAGTGCTCCCTCCAGAACTCAGGATGGCAGTGTTTTCACACAATCTGCAGGAGCAGTCTGTTTTAGTCTATAGAGAGTTTGCCGATTACATAGACAATGGCGGATTGCCCCACAATGTCCTAGGGGTGGAACACCGAATGACCAAAGAGATGGTGCCACGAAATATTCTGTGTCTATTATATTGTTTGAGAAGGAGTGGAACCTGTGGGGTCCTCCCTGGGGTTCTCCCTGTCCCACGTAGTTTGGGCGCCAATTCTCCAAATCATTGATTTCCGGCCCAAAGCCTATAGCATGGAGGGAATATGGCTGCTATGGTTGGTTTTTTTTTTTTTTTTTTTTTTTTTTTTTTTTTTTTTTTTTTAATTGCAGGGCTTTCCGCCCACTTGGGAGACCACTTGGGAGGACCAAATCCTCTTGTGGGTGGGATGATATTCAACCCCCCCAGAGAAAGTCTGTAGTAGGTCTGCCATGCACGGTGATTGCGCTCGAAACTGTTCTTTTTGTGTCTAATTGTCCCGCAAGACTCTGCCAAAAAGGAGCACTCTGTCCGTGTGGGGCTCAGCCTCCTCCGCAGACCTCACCTTTCTCCACAGTGCAGTGGGATGACCTAGGATCCCCTCTGTTGTGTCTGGGATCCATGCGTATATGTGCCCGTATATCTGTGGAGATTGCGTCTGCATGACTGTCCTGCCACAACAGGAGGGAGGGAGCCGTGTTTCAGCTCTGGATGCATACCGCTGGCACTGGTTTCCCAGTTCCCTCCTCGATTACTCCCTGTACCCCCGAGTATCTACTTTCGTGGATCTGATCCCTATTTTCTCGCGTGAGGGACCTACAACAGCCCAGCATCTCAGGCTGTGGGACGTATGTCCCTAAAGATAGCGATTCTGTGTGCCACCTCAAACTGACTCACCCAAACTTGTAGTTTGTGTCCTGTGGGCAGGGTGACAGTATGACGTCAAGGTTGCATTCCGTGTTGGGTCCGGCTCCTGTGGGTGTGTAGGAGAAGTCCCCTCCAAGTCTCCGGGATTCTATCCTGCTGTCTGCATGATGGCGAAATGGTGGAGTGGCGGTCCTGCTACGGACCTCTGTGTAGCTCCTCCGAAGCCAAATGCTCGATTTCAGTGTCCATCCAGTTTCATCCTCTATCTCTCAATCTAAACTACCACTGTTTCTGTCTATTCAATGTGAGTTCTAAACCCCTAATCGAGGCTTCCCTTTACTCTGGGACAGAAGGCGTGTGTTATCTGTCCGCCATCTTGCCAGGAGCCCCACATTACACATGTAGTAAGAAATAAAAAAATTGAATTGGAAACATTACTAGGACACAGAATTGCAGAAAAAAATATGTAGGAATCAACTGTACAACCAAGCAAACCTTGACATTAAAATGATCTTAAACTATCTGCAGGCAATTGTTCTATATTATTTCCTAAGATTAGCTAAGAGACAAATATGAAGTTTTCCTTCCTCAAATTATGAATATGATTTATATAAATAAGCAAAAATAAATTTATTAACAGATGATAAAACAATGTATAACATCATGATATAGAGAATTTCACACAAGCACATTGGGTTTGGTAGAAACAGTGGTCACCAAAGAAAATTCCCCACAGTAGTAGTTACTGTATTTTTTTTTAATTTTTTTTATTAGAAATTTTTAATGTACATCATAATATGAGTATTTTATAGAGACAGGTAGCAGTGCCTCAGGCCTTAAATTCTAGCAACTAGGGAGGTGGAGACAGGAGGATCTTAGGTTAAAGGCCAAAGGCAGCCTAAGCTACTTAGTGAAACCCCTCCTCAAGGTACAAAACCAAAGGGGCTAGCAATGCAGCTCAGTAGTAGAGCACTTGCAAATTATGTTATGAGGCCCTGGATTCAACTCCCAAGTACCACACACACACACACACACACACACACACACACACACACACACAAAATAGAGACAAAATGATCAATGGATCAAATCTTAAAAACTGTATAAAAATTTATATTGATGAAAATAACTTTAATAAATTTAGAATGACAAGGACAAAAATTTAAATAGATAAATCAGTAGAGAAAATTGATCAACAGATTAAATTGACATAATGACACTAAGTCTCATATGTATTTGTCACAAAAATCATCAACTTTTTCATAATTTGATTAAAATATTTGATATTTATGAACAAGAAGCAAAATGACCTTAGAGCTTAAATCTAAAGTTAAATGTTCATTATCTAAAAACAGACCAAAATATCCTGTACCCTTCTTTAAAACATGCAATAAAGTCCTTCTGGAAAATATAAGCAGAGTAGATCGAAGAGGAGAGGGTACTAGAGGAGAAGGGGGTGGCAGGGGAAGCAGAGGTTTTGAAATGGGTAATGTGAAGGCAAATAACATAGAGGGAGAGTGGAAAATCTCAAAATATATGCTGCAACTTTACAAATACATGGGAAAAATAGGGGAAAAGAAAACAATTAATGAGAATATAACCCACAATTGCATGTAATTTTTGTTACATATTAACTAAAATTCCTACCTTTTTTCTTTCCTTCTCTTCTTTAGTTTATATGGTTCAATAAAGTAGGTAAATTCATGAATGTGTAAGCAACAGCAATTTAATAACTGCATAATGGATATTACAAAAGACATTACTCTGTATCCCACCATTTATTAATAAATAAAATTGTTGCCAAAAAATTATGTGTTTTTATATTTTTCCCTCGAGAGCTTATATTCAACCTATTTTCTGTGATTTCATTTGTTGTATGTTTTGTCTCTGGTTTTGTTGTTCTTGTTATTGTTAGATAATTGCCCCAAATATATGGGGATCTTTCATTATGCTACAATATTTAGGAGTAAGTTACTGTTAGACCTTACTGGAAGAAATTTATACCTAGTCTTACCTGTAGTACACTACACAGTAGAAAAATCAAGAAAAAATCTTGCATTTTTGTAGGTGCATCCTCAAAATATCAATATCCACAGATCTTGTCAGTTTCATTAAGAATGAATCTTCTAACTTATTCTCTGGGTTGAAAAGTAGTGAGCTGAGATTATCATACTCAGAATCAAGTAGGAGAAAAATGACAGAAATGTCCATTCTCGATCCATACATCTTTATTCAAATCACATATTTTCAGCACAACACCTGAGGTCTTTAAAATGCTCATTATTTTCAATCCTTTACCTATTTTTTCTCCTAGGCTTTAGCTAGAGGAAATACTATTCTGCAAATGACTTCATCATTATCTCAATTGTTGAAGCTTCAACAAAATGTATCATCACAATTAACTACCTTTCTCTTTTTAATTAAAATAATCTTTGTCATAACTTCCAGAGAACTAACACATCTAAGTTACTCCAGATTCATTCAGTGAAAGTAGAATCTAAATCAGCTTCCCAATAGTTCACCTTTGCTCTCATGATCACAGGATGACTGCAGAAGTTTTGAACATTGGATCCTCTCTGACACTGTGCCATGTAAGAAGAAAGACAGAGGCATCTCTTTAGGTATGTATTTGTTTTAAGACATTAAATCATTCCTAGAAAACTTAGCCTTAGCTCACAGGATTACATTTCATGTTTATATCCTAATCATAATGAGACTAGGAAAGATAATTTATGTCCCCTATTTGTTTGTGGTTTTTTCTTTCTTTGTTTTTGTGACTGAAGATTTCTTCTATCAGCCAGTAACTATGTGTTGGGGGAATGATTAGGCAAACAACAGTATGTAATGCAGTTGCCAATATGTGTTGAATTTCCCATTAAATGGGAGTTTCATCATAGAGAAAAGACTTTTTATATAAACATAATTTAGTACCTTCCTCAAACTTCAACATAAACTATTAATAAAGTCTGGAGAGAACTAATCATCATAGAACTAATAAAACCTGGAAAGAACTAATCATCACGAAACAGAACTATCTATCTGCATTAGTTATTTTTGCATCATTGTGACAAAATACATGACAGAAACAATTCAATAGGAGGAAAGTGTTATTTGGACTCATGGTTTCAGAGCTTTCCAGTCCATGGTTGCTTGGCGCCATGCACTTAGGCAGAACATCATGGTGGTGGAAGTATGTAGTAGAAGCATTTCTTTGCAAACGGAAAGCAGAGAGAGAGACAGGAAAGTGCCAAGGACCAGGTACCTCCAAAGACCCACTTCCAGTTGCCTACTTCATGCAGCTACATCCCACACCACCTACTCTCACCTTCTAAAGTTACTAGAATCTGCAGTGATAGTGCCATCAGCTGGAGACTAATCATTCAAAACATGAGCCTGCATGGGATATTTCATATTCAAATCATATCACCAGCCATCTCAACAATGTACTTTTCTTCCTTCATCCCAGAACAGAGGTCAAGAAATGGTAGTGATTTTAGTTGTACTTTGACTTAACCTACTTTTACTTTGCAAGGTTTTACTCCAACAATATGCTCACATTCACAACACTTAATTCTCTCACTTCCTTATTAAGGGAAAAGGAGAGACATGAAATGAGTCACCATAAATCTGTAAAGCCGAGTGAAGCTTCATTGATGAGTTTTTGAAGGAGAAGCGGAAGAAAAAAATCCTGTCTACTATATCCATAGAGCTCTCTCCTCTCAGCTACTCTAGGTAGAGTGAAGAATAACTTTTTAAAAAACAAAAAGCAGAATTTTTGATTATTCTCCAACTATCAATACTGCTTTCTTAGAAAAATTCTCTTACCCCTTTGACTATTATCAAGACACATACGTGAAAAATTGAGTGTGACAGAAAATTATGAAAGTGGTGGAAAAAGTTATTTTACAAACTCATTCATTCCAATTTTTTTGCTAATCATTTTCTTGTTTTATTCATTGTAATGAAGAGTTTCTGGAAATAAAAAACATTGCTACATTTTGATTTAAAATAGGTAGTCAATGGGTTGAATAATTTTGAAAAAGTCATACAATCCCTTTGATAGCATCTCACTAGGTTGTTCATAGAAAAAAATTAAGCAAGGATAAAGCAATCATTGTCAGCCTACACATTGGGAAGGGTATGTTCAATGCTATGTTAGTATAGAAGAAAAACTTAAACATATAAATATCTTTGACATTTAAAAACTAGTAAATTAATTAAATAAATGTTTATGCAGCACTTTGTTTTTCAGCATCCTCTTAACCATATCATTCATGTCCTACTTAATCAGTCAGTACTTAAGGTGACATGACTAAAAATGCACAGCTAATTCATATATATCCGTCATAACAAACTGCAAGACTCACATTTTCCTTTCTTCCCTGTGAAGCTGACCTTACTAGAGTAAACCATTGCAACAAGTTGACAAATTTTGCATTAACTTGTGACTACTTGAGACTCCTGTTGTGTGCCTCACTGTCATTTTGCCACTAAGATCCACTATGACCAGAACTCTGATATTTTCAGATTTGTCATCTGCCATAAGAACTCTCACACCCCTTAAGACCAGAGTGCAGAGTGCGCCACCCTCTCCACTGATGATTCTACTACTTTGTTGTAACTTTACCTGAATTGTAATAAACACTCAAAGCTTAGAAAATAAAGTCATCACCACCTATAGACACATAAATTATAAAGTATTTTTCCTTCTTTGGAAGCTATCACAAATGGGGTCCATGTAAAATGAGAAGATCTTATTGATAACTACTAAGATGGCGGACAGATAACACACACCTTCTATTCCGGAGCAATAAGAAGCCTCGATTAGGGGTTTAAAACTCAAATCGAATAAATAGAAACAGAGATAATTTAGTTTGAGAGATAGAGAATGAAACTAGGTGTGCACTGAAATCAAGGATTAGGCTTCAGAGGAGCTACACAGTGGCCAGCAGCAGGATGCCGCCATTTCGCCATCACACAGACAGAGGATAGAATCCCAGACACTTGGAGGGGATTTTGCACACACGCACCCAGGGGACCCGGACCCAACACGGAGTGCATGCTTGGTGGCACACTCTCACCACGCCTGCGGGACACAGACTGCAGATCCTAGGCCTACGGTCGTGAACGCCACAGAAAATTGGGCACACATATGCCCGGATCCCAGACACATCAGAGGTGAGCCCAAATCACCCCACTGTGCTGCGGAGAGGTCGGGGGCTTGTGGAGGCAGCTAAGTCACGTGCGGCCGGGGAGCTCCTTTTCGGTGGAAACTGGCGGAGCAGTTCACCACCAGCGGTGAAGTTCCCAGCGCGACTACAGCACAGGACAAGATGGCAGGATAGAATCCTGGAGACTCGGAGGGGACTTTGCCCATACACCCAGGGGAGCCGGACCCAACACAGCATACAACCTTGACATCACACTGTCACCCTGCCCGCGGGACACAAACTGCAAGTTTTCTGGTGAGTCAGTACAGAATTGCACCCTCCCTCCTGTTGTGGCGGTGGGAAACCAGTGCCAACAGTACACATCCAGAGCTGAAACGCGGCTCCCTCTCCCCTGTTGTGGCGGGACAGTCATGCAGATGCAATCTCCACAGACATACGGGCACACATATGCCTGGACCCCAGACACACCAGAGAGGATACTAAGTCATCCCACCACACTGTGGAGAAAGGTGAGGTCTGCGGAGGAGGCTGAGCACCATGCGGACAGAGTGCTCCTTTCTGGCAGAGTCTTGCGGGACAATTAGACACAATAAGAACAGTTTCTAGCGCAATTGCTGTGCATGGCAGACCTACTACAGACTCTCTCTGGGGGGGTTGAATATTATCCCACCCACAAGAGGATTTGGTTCTCCCAAGTGGTCTCCCAAGTGGGCAGAAAGCTGTGCTGCGCCCCCAGCCCATATTTTTTACTTTTTGAGACAGGGGCTTGCTGGGTTGCACAGACTGACTCTGATCTCGGGCTTGTGGTCCTCCTGTCTCCGCCCCCCAAGCCGCTAGGATTGCAGGCGTGCACCACCACCGCACGTGACTAGAAGTGTTTAATAAGTATGTGTGAGCATGTATGCATGGTTTTGTTTGTTTTTGTTTTGAATTTTTTTTTTGTTTGTTTCATGGGGTTTTTGTTTTGGTTTGGTTTGGTTTGGTTTTTTTGTTGTTTTTTGATTTTGTTGTTTTATATGGGGGTATGAAACCAGGGTCTTGTGCCTATTCGCTTTGTAGGTGCTGGACCGCCACGCTGCGCCCCCAGCCCATATTTTTACTTTTTGACACAAGGTCTCTCTGGGTTGCACAGGCTGCCTGTGATCTTGGGCTTGTGAGTCTCCTGCCTTTTGCCCCCAAGCTGCTGGGAATGCAGGTGTATACCACCGCACCTGACTATAAGCGATTTTATACGTGGGTGGGAGCGTGTATGCATGAGGTTTTTTTTTTTTTTTAATTTATTTTTTTGCTTCCTTCCTTGTTTTACTCTCTTCCCTCTTTCTATTCTCCTCTTTTTCTTATGCTATATATGCATCCTCGTATTAATTATTTTACCATCAGAGCCCCCACATGTCTGTCACTTTGCCATGGGGGCTTGCGTGTTGCGATGAGGCTGAGAGCTCTGCCACTGTAACCTTAGACATGAGCAAGGTTACCCAAGGTGGACAGGTTTTCAGCTGAGCTTCCAGACTAAGACAGACTAGGGAGTAGGACCTGGCGAGCCACTCCCGAAACAACTAGCCATTGAAAACCCTATGGATAGCAAAGAAACACTGTCAG